>CM076077.1:31775000-31825000 GCA_038088235.1 Zacco platypus
ATTAAAAACATAATATAGAGAGACTATAATATATATATATATATATATATATATATATATATAGGGCTGGGTATGTTACTTTTAAAACATATTTCACTACAGGTTACAAAATACATGCTTTAGAAAGTAATTTGTAACGTATTTCGTTACATTACTCAAGTTTAGTAACTTAATCTAAATACTTTAGAATACTTTGGAAAACTAATAAGTGTGGAACAAACACAAAAAAGGTCATTGCAAGTTTTTATCTCACAATTCTGACTTTTTCCCTCGGAATTGTGTGATATAAAGTTGCAATTGCGAGTTATAAAGTCAGAATTATGAGATATAAACTCACAATATTGAGAAAAGTCAAAATTATGATAAACTCACAATATTGAGAAAAGTCAGAATTATGAGATATAAACTGAAAATATTGACAAAAGTCAGAATTATGAGATATAAACTCACATACTAAATTCACAATTGCAAGAAAAACAGACAGTATTGCAAGTTTATATCTCCCAATTCTGACTTTATAACTTAGTTTAAATCTCGCAATTCTGAGAAAATTGTGCAGAATTGTGAAATGCAAACTCACAATTGTGAGGGGAAAAAAAAAAAAAATTGTGAGAAAAAGTTGCGGTGACCTTTTTTACAATTATAAAATGACTCACAAACAACTATGGCATTGATATATTTTAAGATGCAAGTTGCTTTCCGCTAAAAACAGCTCAAACATGCATTTTAATCTGCGACTAGTTTAAGTCTTATCTGTGAAACCCAGGGGTAGTCTTTAATTGTTTCATTTACTGACATAGCCATCTATAAAATGTTATTTTTTGCCATAAAACACATTTCATTTCCCCAAATCTTTTGACACTTGAACTAGTTAGTGGATCATAATTAAAGATTCCAAGATAACTGGAATCCTGGGTTATTTTGCTTCATCTTTCACACTGCCCGTAATTTACCCGGGGTTAACAATTAATCCTGGGTATTCATACGCTACTATATTCCTAAACCCTGGGTTTACATCCTTATTTGTATATTTGAGGTGTCAGTGTTTTTGATTGGAGGAATGCAGCAAGTGACCCGTTTATATATTGACTCTAGCATCGCGTGTCCTTATAGTATATATTGCACTATCAAGACTATCCTGAACTGACTTTTCAGACTATGAAGGTGAGAATGAAACTCTTCACTCCAATTGTCATGTTTTCCATCACCATTTGATATTTTTCCCTTCAAACACTGAAACTTCTATTTATATACATGCGGTGTGATTGGTTGTCGGTTGCTAAGCATCTAGGCCCTGGGATTCTCAACTCTGGCCCTTGAGATCCACTTTCCCATCGAGTTCACCTCCAACCTAGCAATCCTGAAGACCTTGATTAGCTTGTTCAGGTGTATTTGTTCAGGCTTGGAGGACAACTCTCCAGGAAAGTGGACTTTGAGGCCAAGAGTTGAGAAGCCCTGATCTAGCTGTAACAACGCATCAATTCACACTGTACAAGTTTGGCACCACAATATAACTTCCTCAACCCTTTAAGTGCGAGTCTGCTATAGATCTGAATTTTATATAAGGGAACCGCCAACTTATAATAGACAATCTAAAAAGACACAGGTCTAAATCACATTAACCAGTCAGGCAAAGACATTTTCCCAAAAAATATGTATATATGATAAACCAACAATCAATACTGAAAAACAAAACATTGAGCATATATGAAAGAAACAGACTATATGAATGTCAATCTGCTGAAGTGAAAGACAGTCTAAAGGTGGTGATAATGGTGTTGTCCATGGAAGAACTCAAAAAAAATAAATAATAATAATAATAATAATTCCAACATCCAATCGACTCCAAACAGCAAAGTTAAATCTTTAAAGATCCTTGGACATGAGATCCTAGAGATCCACAAGATGAAGAAAGACACAGTTCTTGGCGGAACATCCTCTTTTTAACTCCAAGCCAAGATCGGTTAGCATACTACATGCCGCTAGCACTAAAGAGTCCCTTTTGATCGAGCTTAAACCAATGTTTCCCAATCAGGACTCAACATAGATTGTGGTGACCGAGCAGGTAAGCCATGCTTCCTCTGTCTAACCAATCTGGCTTACTCTACTCCACAAATGGATATATACCATCCAGTAGAGTAACCCTTGCACCTCTGGTGGTGTGTAGCATTACTACACCCCATCAGATCGAACATGTAACAGACCTGTGCCTGTTACAACAATACAGAGTTAACACAGCAAAAGCAGTGCTAATCCTGCACTAGAGCAGGGTTTCATTATCCCGGGTAAAATATGGTGCTAACCCTGCGTCTAAGGCCCTGTTTTCACCTGATATTAAGATGCATTTTGGTCAACCGGATCACAAGTAGACGACGCTAAATACAGGCATAAACTGGGTCTAAAACATTTTGAGCATGTCCACTTTCGACCACTTCCAGAGGTAGTCAAAAACGCATTCGACCGGATTGATTTCGCAGTGTAGACGTTCACATGTTCGAACAGAAACAAAAGACCGCCAACACTCCACCTACTGACCTAACGCATAAACATTATGGGACGCGTTGGCCAGATGGGATTTAAACTTTGTCAGCTGAAGTCCTAATCTATATGGACAGGATTTCTAGGCGCAGACAGGGGCCTGAGGGAGTCTGGTTTGGGGACCACAGGATCTCGTCTCTGCTTTTTGCAGATGATGTTGTCCTGTTGTCTCCATTGGGCCAGGACCTCCAGTATACATTGGGATGGTTTGCAGTCGAGTGTGAAGCGGCTGGGATGAGGATCAGCACCTCCATGTCTGAGACCATGGTTCTCAGTCGGAAAAGGGTGGCTTGTCCTCTTCAGGTTGGTGGAGAGCTCCTGCCTCAAGTGGAGGAGTTCAAGTATCTTGGGGTTTTGTTCACGAGTGAGGGAAGGAAGGAGCGTGAGGTTGACAGACGGATCAGTGCAGCTTCTGCAGTGATGCGGTCGATGTACCGGTCTGTGGTGGTGAAGAAGGAGCTGAGCTGCAAGGCGAATCCACGTTCCTACTCTCACCTATGGTCATGAGCTTTGGGTCATGACCGAAAGAATGAGATCCCGGATACAGGCGGCCGAAATGAGCCTTCTCCGTAGGGTGGCAGGGCGCTCCCTTAGAGATAGGGTGAGGAGCTCGGTCACTCGGGAGGAGCTCAAAGTAGATCCGTTGCTCCTTCACATCGAGAGGAGTCAGCTGAGGTGGCTCGGGCATGTCCCACTGGGAGAAGGCGCCGGGGAAGACCTAGGACACGCTGGAGAGACTATGTCTCTCGGCTGGCCTGGGAACGCCTCGGTGTCCCCCCGGAAGAGCTGGAGGAAGTGTCTGGGGAGAGGGAAGTCTGGGAATCTCTGCTTAGACTGCTGCCCCTGCGACTGGGCCCCGGATAAGCGGTAGAAAATGGATGGATGGATGGAGCTGAAGACACAAGTTTGGTTTGAAGCCGAAAAACATACTAAACACACCATTTCATCTCTCACCATCTGAAAAAACTCATACATTTAGATAGACATTTACATAGACCCTGCCCTCCAAGAAATCAGGACAGAAGTGGTTGAAAGTGGACGGATTTGTAAACGGGAATGTGTCTCCCTCGTCTACTTGTGATCCGATAGACCGTCTTAATACCGAGAGGAAACATGGCGTATATTACAAGTGTGAAAGATTCCTATAGCCGGGGTTAAAAGTGGTTTTCAAAACGAATATAACCTGGGGTTAAGTGTAGTGCGCTTAAGCCCTATTGTAGTTTGTATGCATCTTCATACAATAAATGAAAAATGTATGGATCAAGATCATTATTAATAACCTACATACTCTTTTCTCTTCATTCCCTCTTCTTCTCTCCACATTCTCTCTCATGTCTACACTCAAGCATCAACGTGTAATTACTCTACAACGCCAAATTCAATTAACCCGCCTGCTCTCACATAATCTCTAGTATGTGAACGGACATCAAATATGACATCTGAAATATGCATAAGAGCGAATGAGATTTGAGAACTTCATCAGAGGGGGAAGCATTTCAATGCATAATGAATTTCAGTCCATTTCTCATACAAAGATATAGTATGACTTCAGAGGGCTACATGAACATCTGCATCTCCTTTAGCATTCAGGTTGGTAAAAACATGAGGGCGAGTAAATGATTAAAGTGTGTTAGTTGAACTATCCCTTTAAAATAGTGGCAAAACACAATCAACAAACAACAAACTTACAATCACTAAAAATAGACCTTTGCAATCTGACTATTTTTGCTTCAAAAGCACAGCACTTTTATAAATACCCAAGTGTCTGAAAGCATTTCAAAACATCTTAGAGTGTCTCAGGCTGTAATGTGCTGCTTGTTGTTAATAGAAGCAATGAATGGCCTTTATGCATCAGGGGTTATAGATGACGTCTTGTGGTTATAATAAAAGAAAAAAGGACTGGTTTTATTCATTTGCAGTCATGTAAAATGGCCAAACGGTGTGTTGCCACTGCTTTTCTTTTTCACGTACCTGCAGTGAGCTCCTCACCCAGCACTGCAGAGCAGCTCCTGCACGACACCATCACGCGCTTACTGCTGTGCTTCTGCTGTGGGACACACACAAACACTTGGGTGAAAGGCAAATTTGTTTGGGTTATGTTCATTATATGGCACTGGTTAAATGGTTATTCAGATTACAAGTCGGTTCACTTGGCGGCCATATTCATTTTCATAACACCCCCAGCTGGAAATTTCCAGCCATTCAACTAAGTACACTAGAGAAAAATATACTAAAATGTATTTATTTCATTCTAAGTATACTACAAATACATTTACATATTATGTACTTAACTTTTGGTAACTAAACTGGTATATTTCAAGGCTGCTAACTAATTTTGTACTTTAATGCACTTTAGTTATCCGAAGGTAGTCCAACTAAAGATATACTTAAGATTTTTTTGATTGTGCTAAAGTGAAACTGTTGCAAGTATACTTTAGATATCACTTTAAATATCTTGCATTTAATGACTGATATTATATAAATATCATACAATCCTTACCAATAGTGACATTAAAACACATTTGAGGCTTAATATTAAGAAATGCGAACAAGTAGTACACAAATATAATTTTTATATCAATAAGTCTCAAATGATATGTCAGTAAATATATTAATAGATTTAAACTATACTTGGTATGAAATAAATTTACTTTAAATATATTACTTTTTTATTAGGGTACTCTGTACTAAAACCTTTCCATTGGCAGCTTCAGAGAAATAGTTTACAGGAATATCAGAGTATCGTCATTTTTTTTTCAATTTTACACATTTTATAAGCGTTTACTGGATTTGTCATTTTCAGCCATTCAACCCTATTATTAAAGTTATTGTTAAAGATGTTCAAATCAATATTTGTCCTTAATTTACAGGAAATTTAAACTTCTGTTCAAAAGTTTGAAGTCAGTAAGATTTTTTTAAACAAAATTAATAACTTTATTCAGCAGGGATTCATTAATTTGATCAAAAGTCACAGTAAAGGCATTTATAATGATAAAAAATATTTGTATTCCATGTTCTTTAGAACATTCTATTCATAAATCAACCCTGAAAAAAATATATCACAGATTCAAAAAAAAAAAAATGAAGCAGTAACTGAGAATCAAATCATCATATCAGAATGATTTCTGAAGGATCATGTGACACTGAAGACTGGAGTAATGATGCTGGAAATTCAGCTTTGATCACAGGAATAAATTACATTTTAAAATATATTACAGCAGAAAATAATTATTTGAAATTGTAATAATATTTCACAATATTACAGACGAGTTTATTTTTGATCAAATACATGCAGCCTTGGTGAGAAACATCTTTCAAAAACATTAAAACATCCAAACCTTTCAAATGTAATACAAGTTTATCTGTTTAACTACATTTTTTGATTAAAAAAAGAAATAGTTAGCATGGCTTGTTTCAGGCTAAATCTGCAACTTTGCATTTTGGTAACAGGGTTAGAGAATAGCAAACCTCATGTAACATGAACAGAAAATAAAATAGCTCATGTAATATTTATTTTGACCTCCCGAGGCTAAACACATTTTCACTAAGCATTTGTTTCAAGCGTTTCATACCCCTATTGACACAAATTATATGGAATCTGCAGCAATTGTTCAGCTTGATTGTACCTCAACTGTATACTGAAAATATCCACTTAGCAGATAAAATAATAATAATAAAAAAAACATCATTCGGAAAACAATAAGGAAAAAAAGACTGTGCGCTGAAGTCATTTAGGAGTGAAAAAGTGTTGGAAAGTGTGCCTCTAACTCCTTGGCATGGCCATGGGCTACGCACAGATTGAGGCTGAGAAAGAGAATCAATCCCTCTTAAAGACATGATCGGCTCTTCTCCACAGCCCGGCCGACCCTAATGTTTTTAAGAGTGGATTTCCTCCCCGCCTCTTCAGCCTTTATTGTGATGAAAGGAAACCATCTGCCTCCTCTGTCAACCCTAAGGCGGTGTAAGTTAGAACAGTGCACTACTTATTGAAAATATCACAATGCGTCTTTGTGTGAGGAGCTCCGAAGCACAGCTTTTAAAAGAAAGCTTCACCGTTTCAGCAGGGAGAAATCAGACTTCTAGCACTTTGTTGCATTGCGAAATACTCAGCTCTACTCAATTTTAAATTCTATTATAAAGGTTCCTAATTTTGTTTGGATGTCTACTACAGGAGGTTTACATGCATCCAAGGTAAAAAAAAACTTATATTTATATACATTATTTTTTCATAAAACACATTGCAGCATCACCTCATTTCTCACAGGGGCTGAAATGGTACGTTAAAGGATTCGGTGTCTCTAAACCCCGCCTTTCCGAGAGCCTACTGATTGGTCAGATGGCCCAGTCTGATCTTTTAAAGTGCGTGTCAGAAACAAAACACCCATTACCATAACTGAATTTCAGCACCGCATCTTCCTCAGTGCAATGGTTTTACGGTATAAACTAGAGCCCGAGCATGACTCGTTTCAGGCAGTTCAGAATCAGATTTGGGAGACAATAACTCCACTCATCTGCACTTTGATCTTTGAACTCCTTTTACATTCACAAACAGCTCTATTACACACTACATGAAAGGTAATATCCTTTAAATCATGACTCTTTAAATTCTCCAGCATACCTTTGCAGAGGCTTTCTGAGACGAGTTCACTTCCTGTGTGAGAGTCCGTTCACAGCTGCTGTCCCGTGCCAACAGAATAAACGTGTCACCAAGCAGACAGTCTCCATCTCGTGGGAGCAGCTTCCTGTTTGCGAAGGGATCGGGGTGGCAGCACCAGTCGTCCACTAATGCATTCCAGTTTCCATTAGGCAAAGGAAGAACTCGCCCAAAAGCCCTTCAAAGAGGAAGATGACAGTCTCACTTTCTCATAATAGCTGAACAGGAAATAATGTGTCTGGTTGAACTGATAAATATCCTTTGATTCAATTACTTCACCAAATCAGTTAAACCAGAGCAAATAAAAAAGAAACACTCCTAACCTGTCTTGAAGCACCATGGACCCACAAGACTGACACAGGAAGGAATATGTCACTTTGACCTGCATTCGTCCAATTACACTGCAAGGAGCTTCTGGAGTAATAAACAAAAAATAACCAAAAACAACACAGACGTTTTGGGCATTGAGATAATCAATTCATTGTGTATTTATTGTATCATTAATGGGCAAACATCATCCAACCAACCATCCATCCATCATCCGGCAGTCTATCATCTATATATCCATCTAACCCTCCATGATCCACAAAAAAAAGATATTTTTGATGAAATCTGAGATGTACAGGTGCAGGTCATATAATTAGAATATCATCAAAAAGCTCATTAATTCCATTCAAAAAGTGAAACTTGTATATTATATTCATTCATTACACACAGACTGATATTTCAAGTGTTTATTTCTTTTAATTTTGATTATTATAACTGACAATTAAGGAAAATCCCAAATTCAGTAACTCAGAAAATTAGAATATTACTTAAGACCAAAACAAAGAAAGGATTTTTAGAAATCTTGGCCAACTGAAAAGTATGAACACGAAAAGTATGAGCATGTGCAGCACTCAATAGTTAGTCGCAGCTTCTTTTGCCTGAATTACTGCAGCGATGTGGCGTGGAGTCGATCAGTCTGTGGCGCTGCTCAGGTGTTATGAGAGCCCAGGTTGCTCTGATAGTGGCCTTCAGCTCTTCTGCATTGTTGGGTCTGACATATCGCATCTTCCTCTTCACAATACCCCATAGATTTTCTATTGGGTTAAGGTCAGGCGAGTTTGCTGGACAATTAAGAACAGGGATACTATGGTCCTTAAACCAGGTACTGGTTGCTTTGGCACTGTGTGCAGGTGCCAAGTCCTGTTGGAAAATGAAATCTGAATCTCCATAAAGTTGGTCAGCAGCAGGAAGCATGAAGTGCTCTAAAACTTCCTGGTATACGGCTGCGTTGACCTTGGACCTCAGAAAACACAGTGGACCAACACCAGCAGATGACATGGCACCCCAAACCATCACTGACTGTGGAAACTTTACACTGGATCTCAAGCAACGTGGATTGTGTACCTCTCCTCTCTTCCTCCAGACTCTGGGACCCTGATTTCCAAAGGAAATGCTAAATTTACTTTCATCAGAGAACATAACACCACTCAGCAGCAGTCCAGTCCTTTTTGTCTTTAGCCCAGGCGAGACACTTCTGACGCTGTCTGTTGTTCAAGAGTGGCTTGACACAAGGAATGCGACAGCTGAAACCCATGTCTTGCATTCGTCTGTGTGTAGTGGTTCTTGAAGCTCTGACTCCAGCTCCTTTTGTGTCTTGCCCTCCTTGTTGCCCTCCTTGTCTTGACTTTTTTTCTACCACATCTTTTCCTTCCCTTCGCCTCTCTATTAATGTGCTTGGACACAGATCTCTGTGAACAGCCAGCCTCTTTTGCAATGACCTTTTGTGTCTTGGCCTCCTTGTGCAAGGTGTCACTGGTCGTTTTTTGGACAACTGTCAAGTCAGCAGTCTTCTCCATGACTGTGTAGCCTACAGAACTAGACTGAGAGACCATTTAAAGGCCTTTGCAGGTGTTTTGAGTTCATTAGCTGATTAGAGTGTGGCACCAGGTGTCTTTAATATTGAACCTTTTAACAATATTCTAATTTTCTGAGATGCTGAATTTAGGATTTTCCTTAGTTGTCAGTTATAATCATGAAAATTAAAAGAAATAAACATTTGAAATATTTCAGTCTGTGTGTAATGAATGAATATAATATACAAGTTTCACTTTTTCAATGAAATAAATCAACTTTTTGATGATATTCTAATTATATGACCAGGACCTGTATATGACTTGTCCATAGACAACAATTTAACCACCACTTTCAAACTCCAGAAAGGTACTAAAGATATTGTTAAAACAGTCAACGTGACTGCAGTGGTTCAACCTTAATGTTATGAAGCAACGAATACTTTCTGGGCACAAAAACAAAACAAAAATAACAACTTTATTTAATAATATCCTCTCTTCTGTATCATTCTCATATGTTGTTTACGTTCAGCACTTCCAGGGTCTACGTCAGAACGCAGACTCATTATTGGCCGGCTCCTGCGTTAGCATCAAAGTCGTTATTTTTGTTTTGTTTTCGCATACAAAAGTATTCTCTTCACTTCATAACATTAAGGTTGATCCACTGCAGTCATGTTGACTATTTTAACGATGTCTTTAGTACCTTTCTGGACCTTGAAAGGTATGTAGGAGTATGGAGGAGTCATATACCTCTTGGATTTCATCAAATATATCTTAATTTGTGTTCTGAAAATGAACGAAGGTCTTACGGGTGTAGAACGACATGAGGGTGAGAAATTAATGACAGAATTTTCATTTTTGGGTGAACTAACCCTTTAAGTAGATTTAAATTATTCTAACTAATGACTGCTCAAAAACAGTCTGTTTATAGTGTTTAACAAACTCAAAGATGATCGAAAAAAAACCCTATTCTGATAGTCTTGAAATTGAAAGTTTGACTCGCATACTAAATTTTTTTTTTAAACAAAGTTTCAGAAATCTCTTCTGGGTCAAAAATCCAGAATGCTTAAAGGGTTACTTTTGGTTTTCTGGAACAAGTTTCTTTGGGTTAGCTTACTCTGAGTTGTCCTGACATGAAGTTGAGCTCAGGATCTGAGCGGCAGGTCACATTACTGGAGTTCTTTTGTTCTTCAATAATCTCTGTTAATCTGGTGTGTGTGTGTGTGTGTGTGTGTGTGTGTGTGTAGCTCACATGCTTCTTACCCAAATTCCTCAAGGAAATCCAATCAGAATCACAATCTGAGAATCAAATGAGTCACTCTTTAAAGGGTTAGTTCAGTTCAGTGGTTCAGAGCGCCAAAGCCAAATGTTCACGTGACTTTGGCAGTTTGAGACAAATCTTTTGTTTTGAATCAGCGGTTCGTATATCAAACTGCCACAGTCACATGAACTATTGAAATTTTGAATCACTTATGAGGTAATGAAGCCTCGTTTACTGAAATCACGTGACTTTGGTGCTCTGAACCACTGACTTGAAACAAAAGATTCGTAAAGCTTCATGAATCAGTGTTTTGAAATCGTCCATCACTAGATATTGTCGAAAAGTCGTTATTTTGTTTTTTTGCCACACAAAAAGTATTCTCGTCGCTTTATAATATTAATGTTGAACCACTGTACTCACATGACCTGTTTTAAATATGTTTTAGTGTCTTTCTGGGCATCTGAGAGTATTCATTATCTTCCTGTCAATAGAGACTCACTGAACCATCGGATTTCATCAAAAATATCTTCATTTGTGTTCTGAAGATGAACGAAGGTCTTATAGAACGACATGAGGGAGAGGAATTAATGACAGAATTTTCATTTTTGGGTGAAATAAACCTTTAAAGTCGCTCTGACCTCCAGATGCCAGGGTTTGGTGAGAAAATGCTCATGGGTAATAATCTGAAAGAGCTCAGCGTGTACCTGACGGCTGATCCACCCTTAGACGGAGTCTGAAGTGGGATCCGTGTTCAGTGGACCCTGGGCTTTTCTGGCATGACGTCTCCACCAGACTCACTCCAGCCGTTAAGTTCACCTGATAGGTCCGATCCGCGGTCTGGATGTTCAGGATGGAATCTTGTTTGGACTCGATTTTCACATCAGCATCATCCCTGACGATGTCACTGCTGTGAGAGTAAAATAAATAAAATATTTGCCTGTTTTTTAATCAGCACACCTCTCGTCAATAGGACACATGATTCAGGTGCATTCATGTCTGTAGCAAAACTGTGGGACTGACAGTTTAACATTTTCAGCCATTTCCAAAAATAAAAAAATTACTTTTCAAACTCATCGTCGTATGCCATTGGCTCGACTGACACAAAACTCGGCACAGATCATCTGAAAACCCTCCTGACAAAAATGTATGGCACATGTATATCTGCTCAATGGAAAGTCCACACTTCACAAAACTTGATACATAACCGTCATTCTGAGGACGAACAGCATTGTTGTATCTAAATCTTTCCATGCAACTAGAGACTAATAAAAGTTTGATTAAAGAAAATTACAAATTTGATGGATTTCTGTGCGAGGAGACCAGATGAAGCCTTGATGCTCCTTACAGACCAGAAAGGATAAGAAAAAAAACTCACCCCTTTTATTTTATTAACTGTAAGTTTTAATCACTATTTTATTGACAAGTATATTTGCCTTTATAGTATTTTAATGAAGTCCAGCCGCAGTTCCTCTGAACCTCCTGACCAACACTGCCCTCTAGTGTTGAATTACTGCACTACTGACTGAGCGTGAAGCTCACGAGCTCTGCCAAAAATCTCACTGTGTACTGTATATACACTGTACATAATATAATTTTTAAACGGTACAATAATCTGGCTACTACTAGAAAAGATTACATGCTTAGTATTCTCGTGTGTTATCGTGTGATCCATCTTTACTTGCATTCTGAAAATACACAAACTATTGAGAAAAAGTATAGAAGAAGTATTCAAACAGCTGTTCTGACAATATGCTACCAACAGTATACTTGCATGGTTTTAAATGTTGGTTTGGGGTTAATTATTTCATTTAAACGTGCTACCTACATTTTTAACACACTGTTCTAACTCTCTCTCTCTCACACACACTCTGACACACTCACAAACTTACGCACTCACTCTCACACCACTCTCATACACTCTCTCACACTCTCTCACACTCTCTCACACTCTCTCACACTCTCTCACACACTCACACACACTCACACACACTCACACACACTCACTCTCTCTCACACACACACACACACACTCACAAACTCACACACTCACTCTCTCTCACACACACACACACACACACACACACACACACACACACACACACACTGACACACTCACAAACTCACAAACTCACTCTCTCTCACACACTCACTCTCTCACACACACACTCACTCTCTCTCTCTCTCTCTCTCTCACACACACACACTGACACACTCACAAACTCACTCACGCACACACACACACACACTGACACACTCACAAACTCACACACACACACTGACACACTCACAAACTCACGCACTCACTCTCTCTCACACACACACTCACTCACACTCTCATACACTCTCACACACTCTCTCTCTCACACACACTGACACACTCACAAACTCACACACTCACTCTCTCTCTCACACACACACACACACACACACACACTCACATACACTCTCTCTCACTCTCTCTCACACACACACTCTCACACACACACTCTCTCTCTCACACACTGACACACTCACAAACTCACTCACTCACACACTCATACACTCTCACACTCTCTCTCTCACACACACACACTCACTCACTCACACTCTCATACACTCACACACACTCTCTCTCTCACACACACACACACACACACACAAACTCACGCACTCACTCTCTCTCACACACACACACACACACACACACACACACAGACACACTCTCTCTCTCTCACACACACTCACACACACACACTCACACACACACTGACACACTCACAAACTCACGCACTCACTCTCTCACACACACACACACACACTCTCT
Organism: Zacco platypus; assembly: GCA_038088235.1. Taxonomy (NCBI): domain Eukaryota; kingdom Metazoa; phylum Chordata; class Actinopteri; order Cypriniformes; family Xenocyprididae; genus Zacco; species Zacco platypus. The sequence goes on from CM076077.1 coordinate 31,788,095, forward strand.
CTCTCACACACTCTCTCACACACACTCACTCACACACACTCACTCACACACACTCACTCACACACACTCACTCACACACACTCACTCACACACACTCACTCACTCACACACACTCACACACACACACTCACACACACACACTCACACACACACACACACTCACACACACTCTCTCATACACACACACACACACACACACACACACACTCTCTTTCTCACACTCACACACGTTTTTAACTGTATATTCTGTCCCCCTACACTACCCCTACCCATCACAGAAAATGTTCTGCTATTTCAGAGTTTCAAAAAAGATCATGCTGTATGATTTATAAGCTTATTTCCTCATGGGGACCAAAAAAATGTCCCCACAATATCAAAATTTACTAGTATTACTATACATGTGGGGACATTTGGTCCCCATAACGTAGGGAATACCCACTCACCCACTCACTCACTCTCTCTCTCTCTCAGTCTCACTCTCACACTCACTCGCTCTTAAAATGTAAAAAATGACTGTTTTAACCGCAGGTAACGTTACATCCTGAGCGCTTCAATGTAGTTGTTCTCAGTGCATCTTGCTCCTTCACTCACATGACCTGATGAATCAATGACTGTTCAGTTCAGTAAACACAGATAAAAGCACACTTTACCTAACGAACAAAAGGCCAGTTTGTAGCTTCTGTCTGAGCTCAAGAAAGACGAGGTCTTGTTTCGCAGTTTCTTCCATTTGTATTCCTTCACAGAACCACGCGACATACAAAAACAACGTGACAACAAATTTCCGCGACACATTCGTGACGTCAGGAAACGAATCATTTCAAATTAAAAGTCCCCAACAAGCCGTTTTCTTCGATCTTCTTAAAACCAGATTCATTTTCATTTTCTTCAATGCAAATAACAACAGACACACGTGGTATTATAAGGAAAATCACATTTATTTTAAAATACCAACTGATTTGCGCTGATAAGCACCGCTCCCTGACCTGAATGTGGTATATGTTAGTATTCACACTATCCCGTTGGTATTTATTAAGGGACAGATGTTAACTAACCGATTGTGCCTAAATACACTAGAACGATTTTATATGTAAACGTATTACATTCTTTCAATTATTTAAAGAGCTCACCCACTTATAACTGCTCAAACAGTTCGACTTATATTTTATATGGATACTTAAATTGTTTAAAATAAAGAGAGGCATCGAAAGAACATATGTTCTGTTAATAAAAAAAAAAAAAAATCTGGAATCTGACAGAAAGGCTTTCGCGGCGGTGCAAACGTGCGCATGCGCGCTTTGAGCGCGCGTTCTTAGAGTCGTGACGTCAAACAGTGCGCGATCAGCGGTGGCGGGAGATTTTCGAGTGTTTTGTTGGGTTAGTTCGTGTTGAGAAGAAACACATTCGTGAATAAAATGTGGAACCAAGGTATGTGGTTTATTAACGATTCGTGTGTATCATGCTGTGACTCTGAGTTTACTTTAATAACCCGCTAATCTGAATCTGAGAGCTCCGTTCAACCGTGTCAGTGTGAGGATGGAGTCGTGTGTTGTGAGGGACTTCATGTCTTCATTGCTCGAAATTCAGTCACTGCTGTAATTTTCACCCGTCCAACAGTCTTTATAGGAACAGAAAATGTTTATATTTTGCCAGGTAAATATGGTGAGGCCAGTATGGGTGGATATACACAGTCTCCAGGAGGATTTGGATCACCAGCCGCCTCTCAGGGAGGAGACAAGAAAGGGGTCAGTCTGGCCCAACTTTATAACCTGTCTGGGATGTTAAAATATATCAACACACGACATACAATATATCTATATACAGATATGTGAATATACAGGGCTGGGTAGGTTACTTTTAAAATGTATTTCACTACAGATTACAAAATACATGCTTTAAAAAGTCATTTGTAACGTATTTCGTTACATTACTCAAGTTTAGTAACTTAATCTAAATACTTTAGAATACTAATAAGTGTGGAACAAACACAAAACTGGCAATTGCAAGTTTTTATCTCACAATTCTGACTTTTTTCCCTCAGAATTGTGTGATATAAAGTTGCAATTGCGAGTTATAAAGTCAGAATTATGAGATATAAACTCGCAATATTGAGAAAAGTCAGATTTTGAGGTATAATCTCTCATACTAAATTCACAATTGCAAGAAAAAAAGTCAGTATTGCAAGTTTATATCTCCCAATTCTGACTTTATAACTTGCAATTGTGAGTTTAAATCTCGCAATTCTGAGAAAAAGAAGTCAGAATTGTGAAATGCAAACTCACAATTGTGAGAGAAAAAAACTTGTGAGAAAAAGTTGCAGTGACGAGTGAATTATAAAATGACTCACAAACAACTATCACAAAACATGAAAACAGTGGAAAACATGAATCTTAACTCCTCTTTTTCAGACGGTCAGAGTCAGAGAATCACCAATCGCTGTTTAAATGACATTAAAATTCAAAGTAATCACTTTGGTAATCTAAAACACTTTTCAGATGTAACTGTAATCTGATTACCACCCATTTAAAATGTAACTGTAATGAAATGCAGTTACTCAAATTTTGTATTTTAAATACGTAACTAACTTACTTGTATTTCGTTACTCCTCAACCCTGCAAATATAACTATAATATATACGCTAACACTTTCCAGTAAGGTCATATTGGTTAACGATAGTAAGTGCATTAACTAACATTTGTTACAGGATTCATTAATCTTAACGTTCATTAATAAAATACAACTGTTCATTTTTAGCTCAGGTGCATTAAATCATATGAACATAACCGGGGTTAGTAAATGCTGAAATTAACATTAACCAAGATCATTAAATGATGTAGAAGTGCTATTTCTTGTTAATTAATGTAGTGAGCTGAAGTTAATTAATGAAGTGTGTGTGCATAATCGAAAAGCAAAATTAGAAATTAAGAAATAACATAAGTTATTTAATAATAAAGACATTAACTTTATGATTAAAATCCCAATTTCATTCATGTAATGTAGGGAGATATTAAACTATTGATGCATTGCAGTATTTGCTTAAAATTTAAAGGCTTTCAAAATCATCTTTTATCAGATGTATTAATTATTTAAAGTCTGTGTCTTGAGAAAATAGACTAAAAATATTGAAAAGTTCTTCGGGAGCGTGTTGCTCACCAGAATGAGAACCACTTAATTGTCAAAAAATGAGTGAAATAAATTGTATGAGATGAACTGGCCGTTGTGTGACGTTTGTGTGTTGTGCAGAGGACACGAGCGCAGCAGATCGTTCCCTGCACGGTTTCCCAGCTCATGTCTGCCGTGCAGGCGGAGGACGTCTTTAAAGTGGGAGAGGTGGAGATCGCACAGGTGAGTCTGACGTCGTAGCACGAGCTCACGCAATGCCTAGGACCTCGTTTACACCTGGTTTTAACGTTTTTCATTTCAACTCAAACCAGCTTAGTAAGGGATGAAGTGTTTCTGCTCTGTTTTAAGGTCCTGATTACCCATCATCCTGCTTATTACATCATTACTCATAAATAAATATAAGGATCTCGAAGGTCATTTTCACTCCATTCGATGGTGCGTGTTACGGTTTTGATAATATCAGAATCAAGAGAACCATGTAATTATTATTGTGTCTATTAAGATACAGAAGTTTAGAAAAATTAAGATGTTTTTAATCTTTTTGAAGAAGTCTCGTCTGCTCACCAAGGCATTTATTTAATCAAAATATACAGTAATATTGTGAAATAAACGTCTATTAAATTAATTTTTATTCCTGTGATCAAAGCTGAAGTTTCAGCATCATTGCTCCAGTCTTCAGTGTCACGTGATCCTTCAGAAATCATTCTGATATGATGATTTGCTGCTAACATTATCAATGTTGAAAGCCGTTTTTGCTGCTTCATATTTTTGTGGAAAACTTAATACATTTTTTCATGATTCTTTGGTTACTAGAAAGTTCAAAAGAAGAGCTTTAATTTGAAATCGAGATTTGTTTTATCATTATCAATCATTTTAAGATCTCCTTTAGTTACTCATTCCTTACAGACTTTAAGGGGGGAAACAAATATTATATAGTTGAACAATAACTATTTAAATAAACTACTTTTTTTTTTAAAAAAGTGTAAATATCTGTAGCTGTTCTTTGTGCCGCCTGAGGGCGATCTAGATGCTGGTGGTTCATGTATCAGAGAACCACTTCTCTAATCAACTACCCTAAAAATACCACAATGCTGCTGTGTGTGTGTGGGGGAATGAGATCAGAACAAACTCACACCTTTATTAATTTGAGATTTTAATAACTATTCATTGTCAAGTATTTTTGCATATGTTTAAAAGAAGTAGACTGCCAACATATTAACTATGAGATGATATTTAACACCTTTTAAAATACCTTAAGTTTGACATTACAGCTGTTCTGAGTAATTTTAAGACCTGCACTGCTGTAGCCTTGTGGCAAAAATACATTTTATTATCAGGAACTGAATCTACTACATTTGGAAAAGAGAAAATATATTAACTTGGAGTCAAGTTATAAATGTGAGAAGTCCTGTTAATGCCAAAAACAAGGTTGTCTTCATCAACTGACCGCTCTTAAAAAGTCTTGGCATGAATATCTCTCTGTGTGTAAGTGTGCTGAACATCATCATAAATGCCTTGACTCATAATGGTAAAGCACAGAAATAGTTGCAACATGACTAATACGCAGGGCTGGGTGGGTTACTTTTAAAATGTATTTCACTACAGATTACAAAATACATGCAAAAGAATTTGTAACGTATTTCGTTACATTACTCAAGTTTAGTAACTCAATCTAAATACTTTAGAATACTTTGGAATACTAATAAGTGTGGAACAAACACAAAAAAGGTCATTGCAAGTTTTTATCTCACAATTCTGACTTTTTCCCTCAGAGTTGCGTGATATAAAGTTGCAATTGTGAGTTATAAAGTCAGAATTATGAGATATAAACTCACAATATTGAGAAAAGTCAGAATTATGAGATATAAACTCACAATATTGAGAAAAGTCAGAATTATGAGATATAAACTCACAATATTGAGAAAAGTCAGGATTATGAGATATAAACTTGCATACTAAATTCAAAATTGCAAGAAAAAAGTTAGTATATATCTCCAAATTCTGATTTTATAACTTCCAATTTTGAGTTTAATTCTTGCAATTCTGAGAAAAAGAAGTCAGAATTGTGAAATGCAAACTCACAATTGTGAGGGAAAAAAACTAATTGTGAGAAAAAGTTGCAGTGACGAGTGAATTATAAAATGACTCACAAAACATGAAAACAGTCGTGGATCATCAGGTCATGACAGGACAGTTCAGTTGACAATTGGGCAATTTTTTAAAATAAATTCAGTCATTTTGTCTTGTTCAGGACAGAACTAAATAAAAATAACAACATTTTTATGATCCTCTTAAAAGTATTAAAATGTTGATGAATCTTAACTCCACTTTTTCAGACGGTCAGAGTCAGAGAATCACCAATTGCTGTTTAAATGACATTAAAATTCAAAGTAATCACTTTGGTAATCTAAAACACTTTTCAGATGTAACTGTAATCTGATTACCACCCATTTAAAATGTAACTGTAATGAAATACAGTTACTCAAATTTTGTATTTTAAATACGTAACTAAGTTACTTGTATTTCGTTACTCCTCAACCCTGCTAATACGCTTATCCGTCCTTCCTCCTGATGTATGTTTGTCTGACCATTTCAGGTAACTATTGTTGGTGTTATCAGAAGCACTGATAAATCCACAATCAACATCCAGTACAAGGTGGATGACATGACTGCAGCTCCCATGGATGTCAAGCAGTGGATAGACACAGAGGTACCTGCTCGGATGCCTTTGAGCTTTCCTTCTGAGAAATGGCCACACTAATTTTTATAGCAAATATTGATATTTTGTTGCGTTCGGCTCCGTTTCATGAGCTAAAAATTATCTGCCTATAAAAATACTGTTTAAAGTGTCATGAAACCCCCTTATTTTAGCACTGATCATTCATACCTCAGATTTGAAATTGGCAAGTAAAGCTGTGCTGTAAACCCGAATAAGTTGAGCTAACTCAAAAAATGAGGTAATCCGTTAAATCAAATTTGAGTTATGATGCTCCCATTTTTAAACAGAACTATCAAGTTTTGAGTTTATTGCATGTTAATTGCTCCTAACTTGAAGTACTGAGTTAATACATTTTGATAGCAATTAACATAAAATATTAATTAAATTCACGCTTTTATTGAATTGAGTTAATTACTTATTTACTGTAAATCCTAATAAGTTGCCAGATCTCAAAAGTTGAATGAGAATTTGAGTTAATTTTTATTTTGGACGTTTTAAACTTGAAATATTTGAGTACACTAATTTAACTTAAAATGATCAGGTTATCTCAATGTAATTATTTTGCTAGCCACAACAAACTTAATTCAGAAAGTGCTAATCTGCTAACATGTTAACAATAGCATGATATAGCGCTTTCTGAATGAGTTCAGCAACTTGAAACCTGTAACTTACCTGCTCTCAAACCAAGCAACATGCACCACTTGTCACCATGATGGTAAATTCCCAAAAACCCACATTTCCAGAAACTTTTTCTTAATTAGCATGACAAAACATTAATCACTACCTAATCTCCCTTACCATTAATCTTGCACAAAAAAACATTATATAACACTTAATAATTATAACATTTACTCCCGTTTTGAGTGCCATGGGTAAATCATGCTGGGAAATAAAAAATTCAAGCCCAGTTTCAGTTAAACTTAAGTTAGTTTAAATTAAAAGAATTAAGTTAATAAACTCAAAACAATGAAACAGTTCAGTTTACTTAAAATATCAGTTCTGTGAACTTGAAATAAAAAGTGTGCTAAACTCATAACAGTTCATTTGACTGAACTATTTAGTTTAAATTAGTTAAACTAAAGTATTTTGAGCATTAGGTGTGTTTTAAAAGTGGGAGTGTAGAGGGTGAAGACGACAACCAATAAAACACAGACCTACAACACACTCATACAGACAAATGAATACTAAAATATGAGTGGAGATAAACACAGCAGAACACTTAGGCTTATATTTTTAAAATAAATCAATGACAAACTCACAATAATCTTATTATCAGAGATTACTAACAACTATCATGAGCAAATCTTTTTGATAAGTCATTCTTAGAAATATCAACATCACAATAATTACTTTCCAGAGCTATTGGGTCTAAATGAAAAATGAGGAACATTTCAAATGATTTCATAATATTTATCACATTTACAATCACCATTGTCTGTGAAACAGTTAAAAACGGAAAGAATAAGAGCATGGTTACTTTCAGTGTTCTACACAAACTGCACTCATGAACTTAATAAATACTGAGTCAAATTTTTAATTTATTTGAATTTAATGCAAGGACGACCCCTTGAGATGTAACATCGCATTTTCAAGGGGGTCCTAAAAACCGCACAAACAGAACATTACAACATAAACAAAACAACCTTATAAAACGTGGACACACTGCAAATATACAAAACAAATTAAACACAATGCTCAACCTGTTCCTCTCACCCACAAACCACAGGTGAATTACAAAAGATCAACATCATGGCTCAATAACATCAGCATGAGAGCATTTAATAACAAAAAATACCTCATTCTTAAAAAAAAAAAAAAAACATAAACAAGTTATTTAAAAAAAAAAAAAAAAAAATTAAAGATAGCCTAAAACGATTTAAGGGAGATAATAGAAAGAAAGAGGAAGCTCATTCAGATCAATAGGAGCTTTATACTAAAATTACCTACGTCCAACTTCACTGAAAATTTTAGGAACAAGGAAAAAAAGTATTTTGTATACATCAAAGTGAATAAGATGATCTGTATGGAATCAAAAATAATGTTTCAATTAAAAAACACATTTAAAAAATAAACAGCCACTGGAATAGTTATCAACCAGTCATACAATTATAGGTACGACCACCTTAAGCATCTTAATGTTGTTTAATTCTTTGTACAGATTTGTGTCAAAGGTATTTTAATAGATAATATCAGCATAATCAATAAGAAATTGAGAAAATATTAATCTTAAAATATTACGAATTGAGAAATTCTTTCCTGACTTGAAACGTAAAAATTGAGCATTAAAGTAAACGCAAACAACAGTATGCTCTATTAACAATCAATATTTAAAGCAAGTTCAGGGTCAAGAATTCTGAATTTGCAAATCAATAATTATTGGTGTAAATGAGTGTCATTGGCATAAACATGACCAAAACAGTTTTAACATATTTGAAGTAAATCATTAATAAAAATAATGGTAAAGGAAATTGTCCCAGAGTAGAACCTTGAGGAACACCTTTTTCAACAATGACACAATCAGACTAAAAACCCTGGAAAACGCACTGACACCTGTTATAAAGAGAGAATTAAACCAAATAAGAGCATTTCTAGTTAAACCAGTGGATTACAGTTCATCAAGAAGGTAATGATTAACCTGGTCAGAAGCTTTTGAAAGATCAATAAAAATGACACCTGTGGCTTGACCTTTGTCAAAGGATAAAAATGTGTCTCATGTGAATTTTTTAAAAGAGCAGGTGTAGTAGAAAAGTTAGGTCTGAAATCAGACTGAAATGATAATTTAAGAAATAATTTTCTCATTGTTTGCTGTAGAACAATATATAGAAATTGGAGGATAATTATTCATATCAGACGATTCTCCACTTTTGAACAATGGAGCGGAACAAGTAAACAATGACACATAAATCTGTAAGAGGATACATTAATACATGAGCAGCAGATTTAAAGTTTATCAGGACTAGCGCTACTATTTGCTTTTAGATCACATATAGCATAGCATTTTCCATATGTAGTCAAACTCCATCGTGGGGAATATGCAAAGAACATATTTGTGTTACTGTGCTGCGTCTGAAGGACAACAACACAAAGCTGAACAGGCAGATATTAAAGAACTGTGACATTTGAATTCTCTGCTGTAATGTGATGATCTTATGCATAATACAGCACAGTGACTGGATTTAAGAGTTCATTCTCATGAATAATGTAGAGAAAAGCTCAGAAACTGATGACATAGATTAGTGCTCTCCAGCCCCGGCAGCCAATCACTACTCCGAGTAAATGCATATTCCTCACGTCTCATTACTCTTCCTTTGTTAAACCAAAAGAACAAAATGGCTGCGAAAACTAAAAAATAACCACTTTCCCCATTAATAATAAGAATAAGTGCTATCATCATTTTCAGTATACGTTAACATTTCATCATTTTTTTTTTAGTATTTCATGTAGGGCTACAACAACTAATCGATAATGAAAATCATCGACAACTATTGTCATTATCGATTAGTCGGGTCTGGCCACCGCGCACGCGAAACTTCTGCCAGTCTTATCAAATTACAGCAATGAATAACGCATTTCTATGGACAAATGCATTTAAAAACAATGAAGGAAACGGAGTGAGCTGCTGCGGTAAAGGTGCGTAAACCAAACTGCCCAAAACATGAGAACTCTTTATTTGAAGCTTCAAGCTAATGCATTAGCTCCGCGTTCAACATGGTTTGATCTATCAGGCGCTTGAACAGATGCGCGCGTCCTCAGTGCAAAACGTTCATTCTACGGCTATATCCTTATCAGTTAATGTTTCGCGAGCATTTCCATTTTGCATAAAGGTTTATCCTGACAGTCTGCGTTAAACTTCAAACTTTACGCAACTGAATGAGACAAACGGAATGCGGTAGAGAGAGACGATTCACATTCAGTGCAAAAATATTCATTTCGCTGAAATATCTGTTGTTGAAAGTTCAATTTAGGTTTAAAAGTCAGTATTTCATTCAAGTATTTAATGGTAGTAAGTGAAGGGATAACAGCATGTGATTGAATAAATGTAAGACGTTTCTATTATTTACACAGAATAAAGAAATTACAGTAAGAGGTTATGTGTGAGTTCCTGCTGAACATTTCTCTCGAGTTTGTCACCTTATTTTTTTAACAGGGATTTATTAGAGATTGAAACTATATACAGTGCTTAAATTTATTATACCAGCGCCACTTAAGGTTTGTGCCACAGCTGCTCTAAACTAACTACTTTTTAATGATTACCAAAATCATTTTTATGTTTCTGTAATGGTTAATCCACCAGTATGTGTAGCAGTTTAGTATTTCTAACGCTAAAATATAAATATTGTCATGAATTTTCGAATTTACTGTTTCACAAGAAAGACTAGAATATTAAAGCACTTTTTCAGACGCCCAATTACAGTAAACAACAACAGAGACTGTGGAAAAGAACATATAAATCAATGCCAGCAAGAATGCAAGCCGTTATCAAAGCCAAAGGAGGCCAAACAAAATATAAAGTGTTTTGGACATTATGTGTGAATAATGACTTTTTGTCAGATCCCTAAAATATTGTGTCTATATTGATATTAAAACATTGTGTCTGTGACCGGTGGTCTTAGAAATGAAGCACTGCATGTTTTCATAGCATTCAATTGGCACGTTTGTTTGAAGGACATTGGGCAGGATGTGCAATAATGTGTTTTTGGTCAATAACATAAAAAAGAAAGAAAATCAATCATGGGATTTTTATCCGATTAATCGAAAAATAATCGGCCAACTAATCGATTATTAAAATAGTCGTTAGTTGCAGCCCTAGTTTCATGACCTTTAAAAGCATTTTAGGAACCACAAATGCATGGAGAAGTAATGGAAATTGACTGATCAAAAAGTTAATTTCCTACATATTTATTCATAACTCTTTCCAGGACATGGGTGTGGACAACTCGGTCATTCCTCCAGGCTCTTATGTCAAAGTCTCCGGCAACCTTCGTTCTTTTCAGGTCAGAACTTGTGTAATTAATGAAAATGTGAATTATAGAGCTGTTCCATATGAAAGTGGACGGAGTTGTTGAACTATATAATCAATGCAGACTTGGGTTGTCAAAAATACCACTCAGATTTTATAAATGTGACGGTACCATCATCTCCCCCTAGCTTTTTTAGCGCTGTTGAGCGAATTCTTAAACTCCTCTGGCAGTGCATGAACACAATGTCCAATCAGAGGTGTTTAAAACTCTGCTAAACAGCCTTCAAAATGCGAGGGCAAGTGCTGGTATCACATTTTTAAAATTTCCGTACTAAAGTCAGTACTTTTGACAACCCAATTGAGTTCAGTGTTTGGAAATACTGTAAGTGCTGTTTGAGAAATATGGAAATGTTTTTTTTATTCAAGTTAGACGGGTAAAGATCACCACTGATGTTCCTCTGCATTTGCACGAGTCCCAGTAGGTTATCCGGTGTGGATATTAAGTGTTCGAGTTGCACACTAAGAAGGCACCTTTTCCTTCGTTGTGTTTCCATGCCGCTTTTCATGTATCTACTCATCTGTTTGTTTTGCTCTTTTTCTTTTCTGCATTGTCGCCTTCACAAAGTGTCAAACCAAATCGTTTGGTCCTCTTTGCAGAATAACCGGTCCTTGGTTGCGTTCAGTGTACGAGTGCTGGAAGACATGAATGAAGTCACTTCACACATGCTTGAAGTTGTGAACGCTCACATGCAGCAGAGCAAGCCACAGATCATGGTGAGACTAACACATCCTTCCCCCTCTACACTTCTGCTTTTCTCTCGCACACACTAGCTCATGTGTGACCTATCTGTGCTTATTTTTGGCGGAGTAATTGCATGGTTGGCATGGGTATGAACGAAAACTAACACAGGGTTCCTACAGGTCCTTAATGTTGTGAAATTGATGAATTTAAGCTCATTAAAAGTCTTAAATATCAGAAAGGGTCCAGAACAAGTCAGATACTTTCATTTTTGCCTCCAATACCTCTATTTCATTGCATTTGTAAAAAAAAAAAAAAAATTTATATATATATATATTAGGGGTGTGACGAGACCCCTATCCCACGAGACGAGATTTTTATAGTATTTAAGAAATCCTCAATAATGAAACGTATGAAGGGAAAATAGTCTTTTATTCAACTGAAAATCATAAAATGCAAAAATGTTGGTGCGTTTTGAAATCAACTTGTAATGCATGTCATTTTACTTCTATTTTAATGAATTATTTGCAGTAAAACAACAAAATGTTTTGCCACAAAATCAACCAATTGTTTTCTGCCCTGTATAATTTCACATGAGAAATCTCACTGAACTTCTTTCTACAGATTGAACATAAATTAAACAGTATAAATAAAATAAACATATAAATAAAAAATTCAAATAACACTTTAAGTGTCACTTTAACTGCAGTACAAAGTTGACCATTTCCCCGTCACTATTGATTGTGAGGCTGTAACTGTTATATAGCTCTGCGTACACCGAGAAGTCCAACCGTCAGCAGTGATAGCGATGCTTTCTGCCTCTTTAGGGGCCGTTCACATATCGCGCCATAAAAGCGTGTAAAGCGCGGCCGCGTCGCTTCCTCCTTCTTCTGCAAGTGTTCGGGAGCTCGCGCTTCTGTAGCGTCTGTCGTTGCTATGCAATCATGAACTGTGCTCTCCACGACCATGAGGAAGTTTCAGCAAGGGATAAATTGATTTTTAGCCCTTGCTTTAGCTTTACTACTAGATATATTTATGGAGATGAGATATAACAACCCCCCTGTACAGCTATGATCAGCTGTTCGGCTGAGATTTCCATGTTTTGTTACGGAAAGGTCGAAGCTGATCGGTTGGTTCTTGTCACATGACCTGCGGTGCGCTTACGGCGTTCTGAAAAGTTGAGATGTTTTCATCTCGCCGCAGCACAGGCGCTCCAGGAAAAAACGAGCGCGCCGCACCGCATGCGCGACGCAACCGCGTCGCTTCCATTTTGCGCGAATGAAAATGCGCACGATATGTGAACGGCCCCTAAGAGTCTGTACAACCTTGGCTGAGGTGTACGGCATAGTTCTTACAATGTTTACATATTGTTTGTGTCTTGTGTGTTATTCTTTCGCCGTTTATTATTTCTACTGGAAAACCAAAATGTTTCCACACAAACAATTTGAAAGTGGCGGGGGCTTCTTCAATAATAATCTCACCCTCACACTGATAGCACGACAAGACAACTTTTCACCTCGACGAGAAATCTCGTCACGTTTTAGTCTTTTTTTTTTATGTGTGTGTGTTTCGCATTATTGTATTTAAATGTTCAGAATTCTTTTTGTTACAAGAAAGAGTTCTTAAACTTGTCATAGTATTCCTTTTTTTGTAACTTGTTTCAGTATCGTGATGCCGTGATAAAAGCTTCAGAAATTGTCACAACATGAAAATTGGATTTTTCCTAAAAGTATCTAACGCAATTAGTTTTTTTTTTTAGTGAGTAACATAATATTGTAATGCATTACTTTTAAAAGTAATTTTTCCCAACACTTGGTATAATAACTAGGGCCCTATGAAGTCAGTTTTATTCTTTCAAATTCAATTTTATTTTTTCTTAAATTCTTTTTTCCGTAAAAACTATTGCACTTTAATGGTTTAATTACGTTAATTAAAAGGGACGTTTAATCAGATGAACTCATAAAACATATGCAATTTCAGGATTTATTCATTTTTAACAATAATAGGATCCTGTGAAACATTTAATTTTAATAAAATTCTACATTTTATGATTTAATACAAAATTATTTTAAAAAAAAATGGTGGTAATTAAATGAATTCATAAAGCTTTACTGTTTAATTATTAATGTAATCAATTGAAATTTCAAACATTTAGATTTTTGGTTTATTGTTGTTTAAATTAGAACATGGATAAAAATGGTGTGTTATTTCTTAAGAATAAGGTTTTGGTGATTGTAATATTACTTTGTGAAGTACATTCTATGTACAATAATAATAAATGTCACAATTTCTTAATTGTAGTGAAGGCCTTTGAGTTACTGTGTATATCTTACAATCGTTTTCTCAAATGAAATGGTGAAGTGCTGCTGAAGTGACTCTCGGAGCAGCTCTGGAGATGAAGTTCAGGTCCTCGTGAGACTGCAGGCGTTAAAAACACCACGAGCGTCACGCTTGCTTGAGAATGTATAGTAGACCAAACTGAGACACGCAAAACAGGAACACTTGTCTTTTTGCACTATCAGTGTTCACAAAGACTAGTCTACACTGTAAAATGTAATAATTTGACTTTACTTAGAAAAAGTTAGGAAACCGATTTCCAAGTAAAGTAGAGTATTAATGAATAGTTGGTGTAACTTAACACAATTTGTAGAGACAACTTGTTAATCAAATATAGTTAAGCACTGTTGACTTAAAATCATTGAGTTAACTTTCTATTAGTGTTCACATTACTAGGAAAATATTAGGAAACCAATTGCCTTAAAAAAAAAAAACGAAGTAAAGTGAAATAGGAATAGTATGTTGTACTGACAAAAGCTTAGTAAGTATAGTTGACTTACACGTGAGTTCTAGTGACTAAAAAAGAACTGTAGAGTGTACTTGATAATTTACTTTAAATAAAATTTAATTGTTACCATTGTTGTTTAGCATGCTGAATCTTGAAGTCTGTGTGACACAAGTGTAGTCAATTACAAAATATTGTCACAAATGTAGAAGAATTGTATCAACCCACTTAAAAGTTTCACCAACTGTTCATGTGTATAAGTGCTACTATTAACATAATAAATGATCATTACTTGGAATAAAGTAAGAAAGTCACACCATTCATGTATAAAACATATTTTTAATTCATATATTAATAATATATGAATATATATAACATTCATATATATTTTTATATATGAATTGTGAATTTCAGTCACATGTGAATATATGAACTGTGATTTCTTGTTGCATCAAATCAGAATTAAAAGAATATAAATGAAGTGTCCAAGCAAAGGAAATGCCATCCACCATAATGTTTAGTCCAAAATAAAACATTTTAGGAAAATCAATGTCAATTTAGGAAGTCAGCTTATGTGATGTTCTCTCAAATTTTTCAGTTGAATTGACAATTAAACATTTAAGATGACTTTGGCAAATCAGTGAATGCAAACAGAGACAGATAACTGGAGGAAATGAGGGAAAAGTCTATTAAGAATAGCCCGCCTCAACTTTTTTTTTTCTTTTTTTTGCTTGACAAAGTGGTACTCAAACCAATCAATTAATCATTACTTGGGTTTTATGAGTAAAAAAAAAGGCATAGTATGTGAATAGCAATTTTTTTTTTGCAATTAAGACGTAAAGTTAACTAAAAAGTATGAGTTAAAATCACTATTGGATTTTACAGTGTTTAACACAATTTGATTAATGGTACGTTCCTGCCCTAGTGATAAAAATATATGTACTAAAATGTATTATTTAAAATACAATTATTTCATGCTAAGTATTCTACAAATACATTTACATATGAATGTGCTTAATTAAAAATACCATGCAATAATACTTTTGGTATGCTAAACTGGTAAGTCTGCTAAATTGGAACAAATAATTTTGTGTTTAATGCACTTCAGTTATCCAGGAATAGTGCTGAGGTCTATACTCGCTAAAGATGTACTTAACCCTCAAACTGTCTTTTTTTACTGTTAATTAATCCTGTCTTTGGGGTCAATATGACCCCAAAATTGAAATCATAATTGTAGAAAATATATACATTTTCAATAATAAAAATAATATATCATTTTTTTTGTTTACTCCCCATCTAGGCATTAATGCTGTGTTTTGGGAGATTTGAAGAACTTTTGTTCACATTTACCACAATAATATGCAAGTACATAATTTTTTGGCATATGAAATATCATTTTTTTATGAAAAAATCACTAAAATTACTGTTTAAATTTAATTCAAATGGTTTCTGGTTATTGCTCTAAGTGTTAGGTGTAAAATACTGCCATCTGGAGGTGAGTGAAAAAACTAAGATGATTAGTTTTTAAGCAATAACTTTTTTTGACCACCAGATGGCATTGAAAGCCATTCATTTTACTGGATTTTGGAACTGGCAAAAGGCACACCTAAAGAACAAAACTCAAGAGTCAGACTGTAGTTTCATATTATTGAACAATTTAATGATTAAAATATGAAAAAAAAAATAAAAAAAAATAAAATAAAATAACTTTAGAATGTAAACAAATTTTTAAAAAAACAGTAAATAACCAACACCAACATACAGAAATGAACAGGAGTAAAACTATACAACAAATAATTTTTTTTCAAACACATTCTGAACACTGAACATAAAAGCAATAACAAACAACCAAAAATTTGTCAAATACATGGTGTAAAACACAGAAACTAATCATTCCGTGCACATATGGCACAAGAAAACTGCATGAGCAGCACAAATGGCTCTTTTGCACTTTGCACACTCTTTGTCAGTTTTTGTGTCTTTAGCCCGTGGACAAACCTGACACCTTGCTCGCTTTGATGGCCGAGGTTCAGTGGAGGGCCCTGGAGCGTTGGAAGGATCCAAATGTCTCTTGAGGATTGTCGCAGATGCTGGTGTATGAGGCAGGTGTTGCCGTCGATCCATGAGAGGGGACACCAAAGCTTTCCCCAGCTGCTCCAGAAAGATCCTCCTTTTTGTGGTGCTCCCTCTCTGCCATGATGGATTAACTTCTCTCCACAGCACAAAGGAATTTATGGCCGTGACATCCAGCATGGTGGAGAAGACAACCATAGGCCAACGATTAGTTTTGCGTCTGCAGCTGTAGCTTGCAACCATCTGCAATATTGCAAACATATACACAATTAGTTTATCTGCTGGCAAAAGAAATACCACTCACTCTATCACCAACTTTGAAAATGAACAAAATAGTGCATCAAATCATAAAATTTGTAAATACCTTGTCAAGGTTGTCAACTCCGCCTTTACATCGATTGTAATCCAAAATGACCTCTGGCTTCCTGTCCTCCCGGTCACTGATTTTGCCGTCCATGTGACACGTGCTCATCAGCAGAACATTTCTGTTCTTTTTGGGGCAGTATGAGACGAGACTGTGTGTCTCCGTGAATGCAAACGAAGATGAAAGCACAGCTCTATCTTTCATTGCCAAAAGTGCTGATGGGAGTTCCGGTTTGTTTTTGCGAACTGTGCCAACCATGGTCATTTTTCTTTTCAGCAGCTCCTGGCCAAGGGCATATGAAGTGAAAAAATTATCACACGTAACTGTGTGTCCCTGGAGTCCAGTAGTCAACTCAAGGACCACACGCATGCCCTGATTTCTCTCAGGTGGTCCATCCCGAGGCTTGCCGGTGTACATTTGCATATTCCAAGCATAACTTGTCTTCGCATCACATGCTGTCCAGAATTTTAGTCCATATTTTGCTGGCTTACTTGGCATGTACTGCTTGAACATGCAACGACCTCGGAATCCCACCAGGCACTCATCCACGGTTATGTTTGGGCTAGGGTTAAACATCATGGGGAGACGCTCAATCCACAAGTTCCACAGGTCCCGAATTGGTGCCAGCTTGTCATTTTGTCGTCGGGCACGTCTTGTGGCCTTGTCATCAAAACGGATGACTCTGGTCAAAATGTTAAATCTTTTTAGTGGCATGACAGCACCAAAAATTGCACGCCCCGTTTGAGCCTCCCACAAACTTTCCAGGATCTCATTTTTGGAGCGATAAACTCCAGCAAGAAGCAACAGACCAATATAGGCCTCCATATCAGTCCAGTCCACATCCCTCCAGTCACCACCATATACACGTCTTCCTTCTATATTCGTGTTCTCCACCAAGATGGTTTGGATTCTTGCAGGAAAAAATAATAAAAAAGTGGATTTTATGTCCTCTATGCGAGAACACGCATACCTAGTTGGTCCAGGTGTTAACTTCATCACTTTTGCAGCTGGTAATCTCCCTGGTCTCTGTGGAGGTGGAATGGTTGTCCAGGTTATTTCCCCATTTTTGGAAATGAAGGTTTGCTGTCCATCTCCCTCCTCACAGTCATCCTCCGATTCCTGATCATCCTCCTCCTCCTCAGGGGGATTGCAGTCCTCTGGCTCAGAGTCCTCAGGCTCAGGGTCTTCTGGGTTTTCTTCATTGTCACTTGAATCCAGCAGAAAGTCCAGGGTCTCAGCAAGTGTGTACCTCTCTGTCATGTTGCCAGCACAGAATGATCCATGTACAAGACACCAAAGGCACTCTTTTATACCTTTTGCGTGGGAACTATTACTTTGTTTTCAAAACAGAGATGCAGCTCTTACATCTCAACATAAACTTTCTCAAAGTGGAAAAGGTCAGTTGTCTTTCATCTCTGTTTGATCTCTCTCTTTCTCTCTCTGAATGTGTGTGCATGCATTAGGCCGTGTGTGCATGCATTAGGTGTGTGTGTGTGTGTGTGTGTGTGCGTGTGTGTGTGACAGAATGTGAGATGGAGAGGGAGAGCTTGTGTGCGTGTCTCTGTGTGAGTGTGTGTGTAACTGTCTTTGTATGTGTGTGTGTGTGTGTGTGTGTGTAGGGGTGTGTGTGTGTGTGTGTGTGTGTGTGCGCACATTAGGTCTCACCCCTTTATATCTTTTTTTTTCTGCATTTGTGGCAGATTTTATTTGACAAATCTTATTTGCCAAATTCTATACAAATGCTCTGTGTGGCAGTCGTGTGTGTGTGTGTGTGTGTGCGTGTGTGAGCATGTGTGTGTGTGTGTGAGCAAGTGTTTTCCACATTGCATTTGTGCTCAAGTACCAGGCCTTAATTTCTGTGTGAAAATTTTCAGATTTATGTTGCATTTATTGATTTTTTTTTTTGGACAAATGGAAAAAAACCACATTTTTTTGCATTTCCCATTCATTTCAATTGGGGTCATATTGACCCCAAAGACAGGATTAATAAACAAAATTTTTACAAACCTTCAGAACGACCGAATCAAGCCCAGTTTTTTTGTGCATGTATAGATAGATAATGTAGGAAAAGTCACAAAATTTTATTCCTTTGAGATGAAGGGAACCCGCTTTTTTAACGTGTTAAACGTCGTTTGGGGTCATATTGACCCCAAGGACAGGATTAGGGTTAAGTGTATTTGATTGTGCTAAAGTGAAACTGTTGCAAGTATACTTTACGTTTACTGTAAATATCTTGCATTAAAGACTGATATAATGCAAAGATCAATAGTGGTATTAAAACAGTTTTAGGCATAATGTGCATGTTGCAATAAAGAAATACTCCAAATAAAGTTATTTCTTACATTTTGCCAATAAATGTTAATGTATTTGAAGTGTACTGTAGTATGAAATAATGTATTTTAAATAGATTTTGGTGTAGGTGTTTTTACTAGGGTACTTTTGATTTATTCATCCAAATTCTGTGATGTTCCTCGTTGTACTGTATATTCTCTTTTTATGGCTGGATGCCATGATCAACCTGGCCAATTTATCGAAACGCTTTACAATAAGATTCACTTGTTGGCGTTAATGCATTAACTAACATGAACTAACCATGAGAAACACATTTGTTGCTGTATTTGTCCATCTTCGGTAATGAAAATGCAGCAGTTCATGTTAGTTCAGTGCATTTTACAAATGTTAACAAATACAACTCTTGATTTTAATGTATTAGTAAATGCTGAAATGAACATTAACGAAGATTAATAAGTGCTGTATAAGTGCAGTTCATTATTAGTTAACTAATAAACCTTATTGTAAAGTGTTACTGAATCTCAATATTTCATTAATGGTTTTGTTTAGATTGTAACTGTAGTGTGTTTAATAATGGACACACTTTTTTTTCATAGACGGGAGGAGGCGGAGGGATGAACATGGTGCCTGTGTCTCATACTAGCATGGGTAGCGTGGGATCCGCGGGAAGCTATTCCGGTACTAGTATGCTAGTGAATGGTTTGAGTGCCAACCAGAACCAGGTGAGTCAAAATGCTTCATTGTTCAAGTTACGTTACATAATGCATTTCTGTATGTATGTGATGGTTTATTTGAAACAAAAATGGATAAGTAGTCATATATTACATATCCTACACTATTTTGTCTTTTTCTTCCAAAAACGATCATAAAATTTGATAATAAAAATGATCTACCGCTGGAAATCTTTTTCATTGTCTGTGCACTTTTTGACTGTGTCATCGTGAGGTCAGACTTGTGTTTTGCTGATGTTGAGTTGTGGTCTTTGTGCAGGTTTTGGGTCTGATCAAGAGTTGTCATGAGCCTCAAGGCATCAGCATGCAAGACCTCAAGCAGAAGCTTAATAGCATGAGCGTCAATGTTATCAGGTACAAACTTCTCCTCCTGGGATGTGTCTCTATAAAGAAAGAGCTTTTGTCGTGGGCCTTGACCCAGCAAAAGATTGCACATTTCTCTTCCTCTTTCTTTTCTCTCCGTTTCTCTTCTGTTACCCAGAACGAGATGGGAGAATGGCACGTCCTTAATTTCTCAGAAAAGGCTTCCTCTATTGCCTCTCAGAGGAAGCTTAATGTGAATTACCGTGTGAACTTGAGATCCAATCTCATAAGGCTTGAGTCTGTTCTCATGTAGATATGGTATTCGAGGATTTGACTTCAACAAACTTATCATAGTTTTGGATTTCTATTGCTATTTTAAAAATTGACTTTGCAACTTAATAAAATGTGGTTTCCTTTTTTCTACAGTGCACATTTTTGTAAGCTTTAGTTGAGTAATTTTAGTTAATATGACTTGAGGAGCAGCACATTAATGATCTAAGATCTTTACAAAAGTCTTTTCACTGCAGCAGATGTGAGTGTGCACCAGATAGCCGTCTTTAGGTTATTAAAAGAACTTGCTACAAAAAGCACTTTTTGCTCAGTTGAGCACTTAAAAATATCCCACATGTTTCCAACTATTCGTGTAAATCGTGAGGAAAATGACCTATTTTAACCAAGGATCCGGGATGTGTAAGGGAGTCGCCTGTCAAATGCGTCATATCCGTGTTACCCTCGGTTTCGGTTTTACTTTGCAGAATCCATGGAAACACCAAAGAGGCTTTAATATATTACAGGCTTTAATAGACAAGGGAACACCTGTTTTGATTTTTTGTGAGTAGCATGCTTTACCAACTGTTACTAAAAAAAAAAGCTGCATCTGATTATGCTATGTTAGCTAGCATACAATACAGAATTTTCTCCATGTTTTAAAATGAATTCCATGTCATTTATCAACACAAGCCATCCAGTATTTAATATGATATTGTAATCTGGATCTCTCTTACTGCAGTGTGAACAAGTGTCTCTCAGCAGCCGCGAGCGAACGCTCAGAGTAACGTTATCACATCATTTTCAACACACTCAAATGATTCTAATATGATAAACAGAGCTGCGTTTCCTCATACTCATGTCCCGAAAAGCGGAAGCGGCGCCTAAAAGTCCCTCTGCTCTCGAGGCGTGTGTCGTTCGTCTCTCATTATCAATCGCTCCAGCTCTGCTTCACACTACAGTAACGTTAATAATCGCATCCATAAACACGATTTCTGCCCGAGTCCCATCCCGATTCCCGATTTTCCTGCGACTGTGAGGTGAAGACCACATGTCCCATGATTCCTCGCTCAAACTTGGCGTCATCAAGCTACACCTTCTTTTGAACAGGTGACGTCTAGCTGACGAAAAACTACATAGTGCACCTTTAAGGCCCTTTCACACCAAAAGTGAAATGAATAAGGCTCAGGCTGAAGGAAATGCATATTTACATCTGTACAGTAGGGGGCGCAACTCAAACAAACCTCCCAGCTGGGCTGTCATTCTGGATTAAAGAAGAATAGGATACAGAAGAAAGTTCAACACACTTCTAAATCTAGTATAAAATAATTTGATAATTAGTATGGTTGAATTAGATCATTTGAAGGTCAGCAGCAAAGCCATTGGTGAAGTATACTTGTAATTTAATTTAGTTAATTATTTCATGGACGTGTAAAATTCTGCGATTGCATTTCACTTTTTTTTTCGTCTTGAGGAATACTGAATTTTTTCGTGGAAGTGAGAATGTCTAGATCTACAATAACCATCATGTTCACACATCTGACCTTTATTTCTCTCAACATGAGGACAGGAGAGCTGTCAGTAAATAAACTTGCCTCACTTTTATATGAAAAAGTAACTTGGATAGTTTGTTGTAAATTGAAAAAGTAATCTGATTATATAACTAGAGTTACTTGTAATGCGTTACCCCGACACTGGTTACAATAATAATAATAATAATTGCAAAATAATAAATCCATCCCTGCTGATATCTTTAGCTCCATCCAGATTGTACCATTTCAAATGTCTTTATTTCAAGATAACCGTAGATGATATTTCTTTCATTTAAATCATAATCGCATTCATATTAGGAAAAATCCCTTTTCCTCAATCATACATTCATTCAAATTATTAATCCTCTCCTGCACAAACCCCAGCTGTCTGGCTGTTATTTTGATTTAGAATCTCTTATATGGGCATGAAACAAAATGTGACATGACAAAATGTGGGCATGACAAAAAATGTGTAAATGTGTGACAAAAAAAAACGTTTGCCACTTTTTGCAATATAACCTAGCCGTGCGTGAGATGTTCGTGTCAGATCTTGAATGAACACACAAGGAAACCCTTCGTATTGATGTTTTTATTCTCATGGTTAGTTATGATAGTAAGATTTCTTCTAAATTCTCTTCTCAAAGTGCTCAAGCACGTGTTCTTTTGCACGTCCTGCAGTATATCTCCCTGAGAAACATACATTTTTTGGTAACACTTTACAATAAGGTTAACATGAACTAATAATGATCTGCACTTCTACGGCATTTATTAATCTTTTTTAATGTTAATTTCAACATTTACTAATACATTTAACATTGTTAACATTAGTTAATGCACTGTGAACTAACATGAACAAACAATGAACAACTATTTTCATTAACGTTAATGAAGATTAGTAAATACAGTAACAAATGTGGGTAAAACTTTATTTTACAGAGTCATTGTTACATGTAGTTACTATTGTAATAACTATAAATTATGCATAATTACATGCAACTAACACTAAATCAAACCAAATCCTAACCCTACAGTAAGTACATGTAGTTACTTAATATTACTCAGTGCTTAAATGTATAATTACAGTGTAACAAAGACACCTTAAAATAAAGTGTAACCCAAATGTGTTGCTCATAGTTCATGTTAGTTAATACATGAACTAATGTTTAACTGATGAACCTTATTGTAAAGTCTTTTTTTGTCATTACATCACTTGGAGCATAACAAACAAATGGGGAAATGTTATGCTATGTCCCTTTCATAATTTGAATAAAGTTGTATTTATCATGAGTACATACTGCAAATTGTTTTGAAGTGATAATCTTATTAAAATTTGTTTTCAATTGATTAAATCTGAAATGTTTGACAACAAACGGGACAAAAAAAAAATCTGTTGTGGTTGACTGATATATCAGCTGATAAGTTTTTCACTGTGAACACCAGCACACAACGTTCTCATACGTACATTACGTACATTGCTTACAAAAAGTATTCTAGGATTTGCTTTTATATTATTAGTAATAAAAATGCAAACAGTATAATAATTTCTTATTTACCATCACCATTCGGCACAAACACATTTATATCATTTAAAAAAATCTTGCATATCTAATTAAAATATCGTTTCACCAACATTGCAGAGGTAGTAATCTGTGAGATCTTCTGAAGTGCGCATTTGTAGCCTGTGTGAATGTGCTTTCTGTGCCTGACGGTCAGTTCGTGAGAATCGAATGACAGCAGGAGAGTTCGGCTATCGCTGGAGGCTAGTGTTGTCAAAAGTGCTGAAGTTTTAAAAAATGTGATAATTCTTTCAAGTTTAAAGTTAGATTTTTGCTCCTGAGTGAAAGTTGTACAAACCAGACCGTTTACTGTGGTTTTGTCAACACAGAGAGTATTTATTATCAGAACACGACCAAGACTTGCTAAACAATTGAACATTTTACTAATTAAAATTCCTTTTTTTGTCTCTTAGAAATGCACATTTGACAGTATCAATAGCTTGAGTTGGGATTTAAATTAAACGGTAACATCTGTAAAAATTGTAACAGTCTCAAACTCATAGTTGTTAACCATGGGTAAGACAACACATTGCACCTCACTGCCATGGGGGGAAAAAAGGATATAGCGCTGAATATTCATTAGCATTAACGCTTGTAGTGTGAACCACAAGCTGCTCACTTTAACTGTTGAAAAGGTAAAATGGGGCTACACTTGTCATTTTGTCTCATTGTCCAGTTGGAACCCAACCAGGGTCCGGAATCGGAACTCAATGACGACTACTGAAATGTGCTGCCATGACAGCCCTAGCTTTTCATACCATATATGGAAGTAGGTTTATTCAGACAACGGGTTTGTTTGTTTGTTTGTGAACTTCTCTCATTTAGCACCAGGGGCTTCACAGCTCACAATATGCAAATGCTTGTCAACACCTTTTTTTTTTTCTGTAACACTGAACTAAGTCAGTCATGCACAAAAGTCCTCTAATAACCCAACTCTTGCACACTTTCAAAGTTGATGAATTCCTGCTTCAGAAGGAAGTGAGATATATATATATATATATATATATATATATATGTATATAGAGTCATTTATCGGTCTACTGCACATACCATATTGTTCCGAATACAAGACGATCCTGATTGTAACATGACCCCGCTTTTTTTTTTTTTCAATTTGTACCTTTTGGAGAAAAGGGGTTTTTGAAGACCAAATCTTGCATTTAATAACATAATTTTCATATTCTATATCATACATATTTAAATTTTTGCATTGAAAGTACGGTAAATACTGGTAAAATGATTCCATTTAAAAATGAACACTTTTTGGCGTAGCTTAAATAACCTGTAGCGCATCTGAATTATATAACAGTTAGGCTGTCCGTCTGAAAATGGTGAAAACGCAAATTATATCAATGGTAGAAGTGAAATCTTATTATCTTTTTAAAGTCACGTACAGGGAAGTTTTGGTGAGGTCGGCGAGGCACACAGCTCTTAAAGTGTGGGTATACTTTATTTTCCGCGTTTTTTTCAAAGTATACTCTTTTGTGCCGTTAGCGCGGAAAGTCACTTGCGCATGTGCTGTTGTATGTGGACCGTCTGCTTGGTCTCAAAAATTGGGCTGCACGCAGACCAGGTGTGCGGACGTCCGCGGACCCTCCTGATGACGAAAATTACGTCATGTGGACGGTGCGCGGACGCGGATGGCCAAAGTATACTTACGATAAGCTTTTCTTTGACTGTTAGTGTTTTTAAGACCTGATCCTCTAACATTACACTCCGTATTTCGTCGCTCACTAATTTTAGGTGTATTTGGCGCCACCTATTGTTGTGGGTGTGTTATTATTGTTAAAGTCTAGACCCTGACTATATGAGAAACCTTTTTTCAGATGTATTTCTAATAAAAACAACTCCGTCTGATAGTCAGAACAATACAGTACACCTTGTCATGAAACAGTCCTTTTAACTGATATTTGATTCTCGCTTCTCTTTTCCTTTTTTACAGGCAAATTGTGGATTTTCTCAGCAACGAGGGACACATTTTCTCCACCATTGACGAAGACCACTTCAGATCAACAGACAATGAAGTCTAATTACCTTTTTTGTCATATCTGTTCCCGGACCAACAAACAAACAAAAAAAAAAAAAAAACGAATTAAACCATATATTTCTGTTCTTTTCTGTAATTTTAATAAAAATATTCTCATTTAAACTTATTTTCTTTCTTTAGAAGTCAGCTTAAAAGAATAGACAGTAAGAATGACATTGCCAAATATACAATTTAAAAGTGTATATTTGTTAAACCTTGCATTGGCACAAGTTTGATTTAGACACATTTAAAAGTATTTCATATGTGTTGTGGACACTGCATATTACTTTCTTTGAGTTGATGAGTTGCTCTCCTCGCTATGAAGACACGTCAGCTGTATTCCTTTGTGTACATGAATACGAAGTGTCCATGATCTAATAGAACAGGCTATCATGGACGGGTTTAAATGTGTCTTCGATAGACTCATAGTCATGGTCTGAGTCAGAGAGTCTCCTTCCTTTTTTTTTTTTGATGGAAGGAAAGAAAAGAATAGATTAAAATCTACATAATATTTTAGCTTCCTGATTTTGCTGTTCCAAATATATAGGAGTGGTTGTTAAAAATCATTGAAGCATCAAACATCGAAATGTAAAGACAAACCAACCTGGGTTTTGTTTCTTCGTGGGACTTTTCACGTACATATTGGGCAGACTGACACTCTCTGCTATTGATATGCTTTTCCTAGGCACGATTGGAGGGGGCTCATCCGGTGTCTGTTGGAGTTGAAAAAAGCGACAAGTTTATAAGCTGCTGAGCGATCTTCAATAAGAAAAGAAGAACACGGTGCTATTTTTTTTTTCTGTTTCTGTTTCTAGTATGCATAAGCGCGTAGGTACCACACAATACTATCTAAGGCATGATTTATGCGTGTACCATCTTAGGAGAAGGAATAGTTTACCCAAAAATAAACTCTGATCATCATTTCATGTAGTTACAAACATGCATTTATTGATTCCATTATGAATGACATGCTATAGTTCATAGGGCTGCTTGAGAATGGCAAAAATCATAATCACGATGATATTCAGATAAGCGTATAGAAACTGAATTAAATAAATAAAATAACACTGCTATATACATTAAATAGACTAATATTAAAACTATGAATGTTATGCATTGAGTGATTTTAGTCTTTTGATGTTTGATTAACATTAATAATTGCAGCAGGTTTATTAGGCTGCTGTCACTTTAAGTGTCCAATATACTGTAACATGCGTGTTTTCTTTCTCAACTGTTCATTTAAGACATAACCGATTGTTTAGGTGCATATCCGAAGCCCACAGTTACTTTGTTCATGTGCGTTCAGAAAGCCACATGGGGAACAGTCTCTTTCGCTGCCTAATGTGCTTTTAATAACACTGGCTGTTGAGCAACAGTAGACTTCAATTTACAACACTCAAATTATTCGGCTGATTTGGACGTTAAGTTTAGCTTAGGAAGGAACAGAAGTGCACCGCTGTGAAGGAAAGGACGGGATGCAGCAGCGGCACAATAATCATTTTACGACAATTATCTTGTTTTCATAATCACTGGAAGCCGAAATCGAATAGTCAATTACGATTAATCGCATCGCCCTAATAGTTCATTAAATGAAAACGAGGAAACAGACCTGCTCTAATGACATGAGCGCCGTAAAAGTGCTCCATGCAATTCCTTCCCAAGCCTTATGTTAACTTTGCTCTAAATGTTCACATTCACAAAAAAAAAAAACTGGGTGGAACGCCAAGAAACATGCAGCGGTGTTTGGTTCATTCATGAGTTTTTAAAGTTTGTAGTTCTTAGAAATTGCAATTTAAAAAAAGAAACAAACTTTTTTTCCACATCATTTCATATTACCTAATTAAAGTTTTATTTAAAACATTAATTTCTTGCATTAATCAATGCAATTGCAGTTGCTGCGTAAATGCAGTCTTAGATGCAATAAATGCCACTTCATATGCAGAGAAAATATGATTTTGTTGATTTCATTTGACACATTTAATATGATTAGAAAACAAAAAATCAGCCCTTATAAAAAGGTAAAAATTAAGGAACCATAATTTCAGAAAATCATCCCCTAATGAAAAAGTTAATTTCTCTCACTGACGGCAAGATGTAATTATTATTATTACATGATCGTTTGTGTAGAAATTTCTTTCTCCATCTGTAGTGCAGTGGAGATGGTGCACAGACATGTTCTCAAATTCTACCAAAAATTAATTCGCAGCATAATTTTCTCTGGACATGTATTAATAATTAATGAATTACTAACGTTTCTAAATATAAAAAAAACCCCATAAGATTTAATTATTAATATTGAATTCACGGCGATGAATGCTGCGCCATACATACTGTCAAACACTTTCATTGTATAGCAAAAAAATTCTGCCAAACATCTTTTGTTTCACAGAAAAAGTTCAGAACAAGATGGTCACATTTTTGGGTGAACTATTCCTTTAAATGAATTGATTACTGTGCTTGTAACTTGACCATGTAAGTACGTGAGCAATTGATTTTCCCATCACTTTTGGAATTTGGAAAATGCTGTAATGGATCCTGTACTAGCTAATCTGAGAATGTCATTTTACTGTTTGATTTCTGCAATACTATATTAGTTAGGTGTATAAAAGTTTGCTTACGTTGTCTTCTGGCGGAGGTGGAGGGGCCCGTCTACCCGTCGTCTGATTCAGCGAGAGGATGTCGAGTTGTTGGGTCACATCTCTCCTTTCTTTTGGTGATGCAGGTTTAGACTTCCGGGTCTTTTTAGTCGGTTGTAAAGTGGATGGCTTTCGCTTTGGTGGACGAGGAGGTGGTTCCTCAGTTTTGCTTATAAGTTTGTGATATTCATAGTAGAATTTCTCCGTCACCTCAGTGACCGTCTCTACATGAAGCTCCGGGGGCTCGTCGCTGGGCCACGGCAGATGATCGGTGGTGAAACAGACAGACATTTGTAACCAGCGTACCGGCAACTCAAAACACCAATCTGGTTTACTGGGTAGGCTCGCCAATACTACGGCCTCTGTGAAAGTCTCCTCAAGCTTAAGTGCTGTTAACCCCATCAGGGGATCATTTTCTAGGTCTTTATCCCGAGTCACCACTTTGACATCCAGAGGCAAAGGACTGCTCATTAAATCTGTTAATTTATACTTCTTTTTGTCCGAAAGCTTTTCCACAAAGTGACCTGCCATAAACAGTGGCAGAGAGATTTCCTCACTGTCGTCTTCCTCATCTTCCTCATCCTCATCGTCCACTTCCATAGTCCGTTTGCAAATTAGACTTTCTACTTTCTCAGCAGCTCCAGATTTATCCATCTGCTCCGTCCTCAACACTTCCAGCTGCTCGCCGACACCGAGTGCGGGCATCCCCTCTTCCTCCACCGCCTCTAAGTACCGCGTCACGCTTACTTTCAAACCCGGACACTGAGAGAATGCCAAGTATACCTCGTACACTGATCCGAATTCCCGGGCCCTTCTTCTCATTCGACCACCATACTTCTCCGAGATGAAGAAGTACTGTTTTTCCTTCCTTCCCTTCGGAGTTGAGGCTAATATCAATGTCGTGTGGCGACACCCATGCAACACGAGGTTCCTGCCTCTTTGCAGTTCTTTGAACCAGCTGCAATTAAAAAACTGATTACCTTCTGGGCCATCAAGGATCTCTGCCATAGTGGGAAAGGACTCCTTTGGCTGTCTTGCAGCTTCAGTCAGAGATAGCGGAGTAACGAAGACTAAATCCTGGAACTGTTCTGTCACGTCCTGGACATCCACTTCCAGGCTGGAGGGGAACTTGACTATGTTCTTCCTCACTAAATGAAAAAATCATAACCAAACATTTATTTCATTTCATTTTTCATCATTTAGCAGACGCTTTTATCCAAAGCGACTTACAAGGGGAGCAATTAGGGGTTAGGTGTCTTGCTCAAGGGCACTTTAGTCATGGTATTGAAGGTGGAGAGAGTGCTGTTCATTCACAATCCCCACCTTCAATTCCTGCCGGCATGGGAATCGAACCAGCAACCTTCAGATTACAAGCCCGACTCCCTCACTACTAGGCCACGACTACCCTTTATTTCAGGACCATTTCTATGTATGTCAGTGGTGCCCAATTCCGCTCCTGCTCCTAATGGCTGACAGAGTTTACCCCAACTCACATGCCTCAATGTTTCTAGTAATCCTCAACACCTTGCTTAGCCGGTTCAGGTGTTTTTTGTTAGGATTGGAGCTAAACTTTGCAGCGCAGTGGTCCTCCAGATGGAGGATTGGACACCCGTGTCTGACACTCTTGGAGGTCTCTAATTCAGGTAAAGCCAAAGATCTTGAGTAGCTGGCTCAAATGTGTGTTAGATTAGGAAGGAGCTGGAAGGTGGACCTTCAGGAGCAGGATCGAGTGACGGCCCTTTTCCACCAACATGGTGGTTCCTAATGGTGCTCACCTGGGGGAACCCATCAGCCAGCGCTTCCACTAACTTACCAGTAATTGATCTCATCATTACATTACTAATTTGTGCTCATTAGACTAGTGCTTCAATTTTGAGTACATGTATTAGCCTAAAAAATATTATTATAATATGATTTTGATGCAGCATGGAAAACAAAATTTTCCAGCCTGCTTCATTGATTATCATCTAGATGAAGTACCTTTGCAGTAAAGTCAGTTTACTCGTACCCTTTTTCCACCAGAATGGTTTACGTTCTGGAGCCAGAGCCTGTTCTCGTCCAGGTGAACTGAAGCGTGTTTCCACAGACTTGAGGAACAAACACTTACGTAACGCTGCTGTTGTTTACCTGACTGTATGACCAGTCAAAACAAGAAAACAAACATCGCACATCCTAATGTTTGTGCAGCACTTCTGTTTTGGTGTTTACAGTATGAGGAGTGATTCTAGAATAAACTGCCAGTATTCTCATCTGTCATGTGATAAATTGAAATTGAAACCGTTGATTTTTTCATTCTCTTGCATGCTGGGTCTCTCTCGCTCGCATAGATATTTTAGATGTTAAGAGCCGTATAGTGCAACTTTATTAGATTGCTTTTTCGTAAGCTATATATTTTACTTTATATGAAGACACTTTCTTCAGCTTAACTGCCATTTTATGTGTCAGGATATTCCTATTTTTTTCCGATTGTGTTTGTCTGAAAGAATAAAGTCATATACACCTAGGATGGCTTGAGGGTGAGTAAAGCTTGATCTAATTTTCATTTGAAAGTGAACTAATATTTTAATACCAGGTGGAAACAGGGCCTCAGTCTCTGACATTAGCAGTTCCTTGTTTGAGACCGGCAGGTTTTATGGGTCATTGTTTTTCTGGCCCACAACTACCTTTTCAGCTGTGGCAATAGAGGGCTGCAGGGATGATGTATTTCTGTATGCCAAAACCCGGAATTGGGTTAGCAATTTTGGCACTTTCGCTTCCATTGCCCAGAAGTCTATTGGTTAAATGCCTGAAATAAGGTCGTTGATGAACACAAGCTCGAGTTTTATTCTATTCTATTCTATGAGATTTTGTCTTTAAAAATGGGGTTGCAAACAAGTGTCTACATGAAACGCCATCACACTGAAAAGGGAAACTCATCTACACACTTGTCCACTATTGCTGCCTCATTGTAAACCATTATTACTCAAACGTTCAGGGAAAATGTTTTTTTGCTTCTTTTTTTTCAATAAAGACTGAAAGAGATTTTAGAATATTAAAGGGTTAGTTCATCCAAAAATGAAGATTCAGTCATTAATTCCTCTCCCTCATGTTGTTCTACACCCGTAAGACCTTCGTTCATCTTCACAACACAAATGAAGATATTTTTGATGAAATCCGATGGTTCAGTGAGTCTCTATTGACAGGAAGATAATGAACACTTTCAGATGAACAGAAAGACACTAAAACATATTTAAAACAGTTCATGTGGTTCAACATTAATATTATAAAGTGACTAGAATACTTTTTGTACGCCAAAAAACCTAAATTACGACTTTTGAACAATATCTAGTGATGGACGATTTCAAAACACTGATTCATGAAGCTTTACGAATCTTTTGTTTCGAATCAGTGGCTCAGAGCACCAAAGTCACGTTTTCAGTAAACAAGGCTTCGTTACGTCATAAGTGATTCGCAATTTCAAAAGTTCTCGTGATTTTGTCAGTTTAACCACTGATTCAAAACAAAAGATTCGTAAAGCTTCATGAATCAGTGTTTTGAAATCGACCATCACTAGATATTGTTGGAGAGTCGTTATTTTGTTTTTTTGGCGCACAAAAAATATTCTCATCACTTTATAATATTAATGTTGAACCACATGAACTGTTTTAAATATGTTTTAGTGTCTTTCTGGGCATCTGAAAGTGTTCGTTATCTTGCTGTCAATAGAGACTCACTGAACCATCGGATTTTATTAAAAATATCTTCATTTGTGTTCTGAAGATGAACGAAGATCTTACGGGTGTAGAACGACATGAGGGAGAGGAATTAATGAACTAACAGAACTGAAAAGAAGTTCATCTGAATTGGTACAATTACAAATGCATAAATAATGCTGAGATTAATGTTTTAAAAATGAAGTTCCATAGTTATATATATATATATATATATATATATATATATATATATATATATATATATATAATATATACCCTTTAATATTGGTGATGTTGAAGTTATGTAACTTTGGTATAGTTTGTTTATAGCCTACACGTTTTACTTCTGGCGGTTGTATTTAGGCTTCAAAATTCATGAGTTGTGTTCATTTGTGAAGATTATTATGATGAACAAAACGTGTAAGAATCATAAGCTTTTGTTGGTCACAGAGCCTCTTCTGCAGTCATCCAGAAAACTCCTATTGGGTATTTGTTGAGGGAATCAGGGTGATGCAAACTCACAGGCTGGCCTACAAAAATATGTCAAAACTGCAGCACTCTGTGTCTTGGATAATCACATATCTGGCTTTGGCACCAGCACTATGTCAGTGGAAAAAGGGCTTGACAAATATTTACAAAGTAAAGTAACACTGTTGTACTTACTATGCATAATGGCTTTGATTTCATACACTGGGCTGAAAACCAGCAAGGCTCCACTGTTCTTCATGCTTGTGCTGCGGAAGCGCCGGCAGCTCAGCCTGGCTGACGACATGATTTCCTGTAGAGTGTAACCACGGTCACTTTCGTATTCGTAAAACTCTCCCTTGAGGGATAGAGGAAGGAGTATCTCTGCAGCGGCCATGTTCTGCCCCACCACATGACACCGTGCGAGTCTTTCTCCATCTTCAGCGATCTCCACTGAAAGCAGGGTCAGCTGTTTTCCCGCGGGTACTGTGAAGTTGCCTATAGTCAACTCGTCTCTGCTCGTGAAGATGAAAGAGCCACAGGCGTCCACTCCAACAGGACACAGACCCACGATTTCCTCTATTGTATTGTACGGGAGGTCCTCAGCAACGAGTCTGAACTGACCTAGAGAGATTCACAGTGTGGTAAAATCAATGAACTTGCCCAGTCAGCTCTTTCTGAACACTAGCCACCTTGAGCTTAAGTGTCTTATAAACAAGTGTGGGTATCTGTAGGTCAGAGTAATGGGCGAGAGATCTTTACAATTAGTTGCGAAAGCGGCCTGTTCGGACGTGGGGTAGGGTTGGGGGTTAGTTTCTGTAGGAGCATTGTGTTCCTTTTGGCACGCCCATTACTCTGAGCTGGGGGTGTTCCAGAAAGCAGGTGATGTGACATGCCCACGTATGTTTAAGAGTAAGTAAGCTGATAACCTCAACTTTCGGTTCTAAAAACAGAGGTAACTTTCAGGGTATGTAAGTAACCGTAACAACTTACTCTCTGAACATGTTATGTTTGAGGGTTAGTTTTCTTAAGAGGTATTCAGATGCGTGTTATTTAATTAATATAGTTTTATATATATATAAATATTTTGTATATATAGTTTATATATAGATAGAGAGATAGAGAGATAGAGAGATAGAGATATAGAGATATAGAGATAGAGATAGAGATATAGAGTTAGAGATAGATAGATAGATATAGATAGATATAGATAGATATAGATAGATATAGATATAGAGAGATATAGAGGTATAGAGAGATACAGAGAGATAGAGAGATAGATATAGAGATATAGAGTTAGAGATAGATAGATAGAGATAGATATAGAGATATAGAGATAGATATAGAGATAGATAGATAGATAGATAGATAGATAGATAGATAGATAGATAGATAGATATAGAGATAGAGATAGATATAGAGGTATAGAGAGATACAGAGAGATATAGAGATAGATAGATAGAGATAGATATAGAGATATAGAGTTAGAGATAGATATAGAGATATAGAGATAGATAGATAGATAGATAGATAGATAGATAGATAGATAGATAGATAGATAGATAGATAGATATAGAGGTATAGAGAGATACAGAGAGATATAGAGATAGATAGATAGATATAGAGATATAGAGATAGATATAGATATAGAGATAGATATAGAGATAGAGAGATAGATATAGAGATATAGAGTTAGAGATAGATAGATAGATAGAGATATAGAGATATAGAGATAGATATAGAGAGATAGAGATATAGAGATATAGAGATAGAGATATATAGAGATATAGAGATAGATAGATAGATAGATAGATAGATAGATAGAAAGAGATAGATATAGAGGTATAGAGATAGAGAGATAGATAGAG
Source organism: Zacco platypus (assembly GCA_038088235.1). Lineage (NCBI taxonomy): Eukaryota > Metazoa > Chordata > Actinopteri > Cypriniformes > Xenocyprididae > Zacco > Zacco platypus. Next base: position 31,822,220 of record CM076077.1, read on the forward strand.
ATATAGAGTTAGATATAGAGATAGATAGATAGATAGAGATAGATATAGAGGTATAGATAGATAGATAGATAGATAGATAGATAGATAGATAGAGATAGATATAGAGGTATAGATAGATATAGAGATAGATATATATATATATATATATATATATATATATATATATAAAATTATTACGTACATATATGTATAAAAGCTTTTTATATATATAAAGTATAAAGCACTATTATAATGTTTAAACGTTTATTCAATTTATATATAATATATGTAGTTGTTTTATTGTAATCTCACACATGGATCTGCTTTTTTTCCTTTTTATAACGTTTTCTATTCTATATAATTTCTGTAATAATATGCATATGCGATATCTTATTAAATATTTATCATCAAACAAACAATATAAGTCTTATTCTCAGTGAAAAAAAGATTTCTTATTCAATACAAAGATTGAAAAACTGATTACACAACCACCAGATAGATGCCGATGTGCACTAAGTAGGTTATGTAAATCGCCATTAATCAAAAGAAGGAAGTGGAACGGCGCGCTTTTTCTCAGCGTCTGTTTTCATGGTGAATCCTTGATTCGTCTCTGTTGAGAATGTCTTGTGTGTTTACCGGGAACATACTCTGGGTTGGCTGAACTTACTCCCTGATGTGTTCATGGAACCAGCGTACCTCGAGTAAGCAAGGTTTGGGTTAATCAACCGAGAGTTCAGGCTATATGTGAGGGTAAGTTAACCTTGCTTTCTGGAACACCCTCCTACAGTTATCCCTGTCTCCAAGAATCCTGTCCCAGTTTACCTCTAATCATTTGGTCTGTTCACTCAATAGGCCAATGTGAATTGTTGTCTATATATTCATTATATATATACATATACAACGTATGCATTTAATTTATAAACATCTGTGCATTTGTGTTGTTCAGTAGTTCACCTGAATATTCAGTAGGCAATTCATATGAAGATGCAGAGTCAATCTCCTCACAAGATATAGACAGGAGCTCTAATCCAATGATCTTCACCAAATCTCCAGTAGATAAACACACTTCACTCCCCGAAAGCTCATATATGGACCCTGGAAATAACAACACATCATTATGCCCTGTTTGCATAACCATCTGGGTGCATTTTAATTGTGTGTTATGGACTTTGATCGCATAAAACGCAGCAAATGAAATGGAAAAGTATGGATTAAATGCATGTTCCTCTGTGAATTTATGGTATTGATTCTATTTTTATTTATAGGCCTTTGTATTTATTTCATGATTGTTCTTCACTCAAATGTACAAATACATTCTTTATTTAAAGCAGTGGATTTCAACCCAAAAGTCTGTTCAGCAGGGGAAAACAAACTATTAAAATCAAACGAATCAGTGTATATCTTGGATAGGAAAATAAACAGGCTTATCGACTTTTAAAAGAGGTTAATTTTTTGTTGTTGATTTCAAAGGCGTCTATTCAATCTCGATATTTTGGTGCAAATACGTCAGTTTAGAAGTCAAATGAGCCATGTGTGAACCTGGACAGATGTGTGACATGTAGTGTTGTAGTCGAGAGCAAGAATTTGAGGGCTTGAGACCGAGGCGAGACCAAGACCAGACTAACACCCGTCAAATTCATCGGAAAGATCCGCATTTACTGCCTGAGAAATGTCTTCTTTTTAATCAGTAATTACCATTAGAATAATAAGACACTATAGAGCCGTTACCAATCAACTGAAATCACTAACAACTAAATTTCATCTGAAGTTCATCTGAATTGGTGCAATTACAAATGCATAAATAATGTTTAAAAAGGAACTAAAAAAAATCTGCAATTGTGCTCATATTTGTGAAATCAGCTCTCTTTCTTGTGATATTAACATTTAATTATATCATGATATAATATAAATATCAAGATCTTATACAAGTGCTCTTTTGCAATCATATCTTGAATTTTGTGGGCATTTGTATTAATTTTTAGGGACATTTTTGACACAATCCCTTGTTGATTTCTGACCCGGCACAACAGTAACAAAATAAATGAAATTAGAAATAAGTTATTGATTGCATTTGAAGCAGGACGTTTTCCATCCAATCAAATTAATGATGTTAACAAAGAAATATGACAATGTAACGGAAATTTAGCGATATCCCCAAAAGTTGTGGTCTTGAAATAAAAGTCTTTTTAGCCTGAGACCTTCAAAAACGTCTTCAGACCGGCCTCGAACACTGTGACATGGACCTCATTCTCAAAACCATTTCAGTTTGCGAATTTAAGGACATTTTAATTTTTGTATAACAACATTAGAACTATTTTGGCATAAAATCTGACAGAAAATGGCAGATTTAAAAAGTCATGAGCAAACTGCAAACTTGTTTTATCAGGCGGAAAACAAAGTTGCGAAATAAATTGTGAATCAAAATGTAAATCAAATATGTGGTAAATGAAGAACACATGATAAAAATCAGTGAACTTTTGATTTGAGTGAACAATCTTTACAGGCTACTTGGTTTTTGAAGCAATACTAAAGTACGAGACTCATTCTGACACACGTCTACATTGCAGGCACACATTTAAACCACAATGACAATATATAAAGGTCTCTTCAACCTCATGTCCTGTCTGGGGTCGGAGGGAAAATACGCTGAAGTATGAACTTAAATTTCTGTTCGGGGTTTCAGAGGTCCCAGACATGATGCAGTTTTCGGGGCCACAACTTAAAATCAGTGAAATCAACCCCAAAGCAACAAGAGAACATTCTTTTTCCTTATTTTACAAAAAAAGAAAATGATTAAAAGAT